>VDFB02075321.1:226319043-226353444 GCA_007258455.2 Sequoia sempervirens | reverse complement strand
CCATGTAAGAGCCTTCAATGCAAAGGTGGAGGAAAAAAGTCCTTTGGGAGGGAAAATTCAAATGGGTGGAATATTCCAAGAATATGCCATATTTGAATGAAAATAGGGTAATTTTAAATCAAATAAATTGATTTACATGTGCAACTTGGTTAGGTTGACTTAACCAAGGGTGGAGTTAAAAGCTACAAGAATGGGGGATTAGTGTTAGGAGCTAATTAATCTATGATTAATTAACTTAGATGAAATTAGTTTGATTGTGACATTTAATTTAAATATTTGAGTTTATTTAAATAAAATGAGAGGATATTGGGACATTAGTATTTTAATTAAATATATTGATTTATTTAATTAAAGGAGAACATCAAGATTTTGATGAAATAATCAGATAAAGTGTATTATCTGATTAAGGAGGAAATTTTGATGAATTTAATTAATTAAATAAAGATTATTCAATTAATTAGTTAGTGTGGAAGTGATTAAGGAAGAATTAGTGTTAGTGAATCAAGTGCATGATGTTGATCAAGATATTTTGAGTGTCTACATTTTTCCTCTCTTTGAAGCAGCGTACCAGTTGCATTGGTTCAAAGAATAACATTGTCGAGATCAAAATTAAAAAAAAATCATGATTTTTTCAGATGCCCCACTATTTCCCCAGTAGAAAGAAGTATGCTAGTACACTGCCCCCTCAAGAGATCAGGTGAAAATTTTGATTTTAGGGTCAATCTCACGACAAAGAGGTTCAAGATGGATGTGTGGATGGTTATGATGATGATTTTTGTAGTATGGATGTATGGATGAAAATGTTTATGATATGCAACGATTTAAGTTGCTTAGAATAATAAATCTATATTATGCCCTAAATGATAATGCAAAATGGATGATGTGATATGCAGTGAGTATACGGATGGATGCTTTATGCTATGAATATGAGATTTATGTATGCTAATTATTTGTGGATGCATTGATGTTGTAATGAATGAAATGATAACACGTTAGCGTGGAAGAGGATAGAAGAATGAGAGGGATAAACCCTTGATTCCAAGAAGATGCAGAAGTCCAACAAGTCTATGAGTTGTTGAGACTTTATTGGATGTGATGATGAATGATGATGATGTGTTGCTTATCCAGGGATTGGGAATGTAAAGAGCATAAATTTCCTTATGTTTGATAACACACATAGATACAATGCATCAAGGTAGAGAAAACCAGGATGGTGTTGTACCTAGTGAGATGGACTTTGACTCAACAAATAGATAGGAGTATCCTTGTTCACACTTAGCATATGAAACCTTGTTAGGATGTACTTGAGACATTTCAAACACCTTGGACCAAAACACTGAAAGGAAAAACCTCCCCATGTAATAGTTAACAAGACATCTAAAACACCCTCCCTACAAACCAAACAAAGTAAACATGACCAAGTTATATTACAAGAATATCCAACAAGCACAACAAACAAAAGATAATGATCAATGCCCCATTCCTTTCTCTCTAAAACATTTTGATTAGACATCATCGAGAGGTCATTGGAATGATTGCAATAAGATAAATCAAAAGAAAAGATCAAGTAAACAAACAAGTCAATGTTCTTCATACCTCTAGCTAAGACTAAACTATGGTGATGCCTGATGTTGATGTCCATTGTAGGAAGGATGCATCTTAGGACATGATTATATTAGATGATTATGGGATTAACGGGATGATTAGGCTATCGATACCAAGAATTGACCAACTTGTTTACCTACTGACCTAGACTTGAGACCTTGACAATTGAGTTTTCACTTGTAACCTACTAGACTTGTTTCTGATTGTTTTACCAAAGTTTGAAGATGACGATCATTTATTATGAGTGGATGATTATTGTGGGTGAATGCGAAATGGGATGGATGAATTTTTTCAAATATTTGGATTTTTTTATGTTTTGAAATGTTTTGATGCTGTTTTTGGTATTTTCAAGATGCTTTGCAAATGCTTTGATTTTCAAAATTTCCAATGTTTTTATGTTTTCTGAGATTTTGACCAAGAACCTAACCTAAAGACCTATCCTAGGGGCCTTGAGGGTTGATCAAAGATTAGCCTTGCCTACATTATACACGTAGAGACCACATAGTTTGGATGACATAGACTCATTTATTGATGAGATACGAACAAATGGTTGCTAGTTTATTATGACGGACTCCTAAAGGACTAACCTAATGTGTCTCGGGGGCACATCGATGATGGCCTTGCCTATGTTCAAAGATCAGAGACCCGTAGTTCAACAAGATGACTCTATTTTTGACTTTTTCTGACTTTTTGACATTTTTTTTGGATTTTGACATGTTTTGAATGTTTTTGGATTTTTTGATTTTAAGGAAAAGATTGCAAGAATATACACGAATATGATCCAATGTAGGTATAAGAACATGCCCCCAGCATGAGACAATAGAATACTTCAATAGAGGCAGGAGAAATTCACCTTCAGAATGGTACCAAGTAGTTCTAGGAGGAATCATGATACAACACAAGATCAAGCTATGATGCAGACATAAATGGGTGATAGAAGGATCAATGGAATGCGATGGATGAATGATGCAGAACAAGACGTAGAGATCATGGTGGATGGAAAGTGCTTTATTTACACAAGGTGCCTATTTTATAGGTTTTCACCAAGGTACTTGCCCAAAGCGCCACTGAAGTGGTTTTCACTAGAGGATGATTTTTTCTTTACTGTTTTCAATCCTTTTTCTATTTTTTTTTGGATTTTTGGATTTATACCTTGCAAGTTTAGGCATAATTTTTTTTGAGATGGGAGCTATTGATAGGATCCTACAAAGGTTCACCTTTGGGTGAAGATAGCTGATATGCTTATGATTTATAACTTGCAGTGATGACAAAGGGTCCCAACCAATTGGGTTCAAACTTTCCCTTGTTGTCTAGATTTGGCACATTCTTCTGATTCTTTTTCAATACGAACTCTCTGATTTGAAAGGTCCAACTCTTGATCTTCTTGTTGTAGCTTCATTTGAGACAGTTTTGATAGACTTGAAAATGGTTTAAGGCATCCATGTGCTGCTCATCCAATAGTTCCAACTCGTTTAATCGTGACACTCAATATTCTTAATCAGTGATGAGATTCTACAATGATATTCTCAGGGATGGGAGCTCGATCTCAATAGGAAGGATGGCTTCTAATCCATATACCAGGGAGAAAGGGGTTTCACTTGTAGGTATGTGGATACTCATTCGGTAGGCCCATAAGGTGGGATTTAGCTATAAGTGCCAGTCACGACCAACGTCATTGACTGTCTTCTTTAGGATTTTCAAGATTGTTTTATTGGTAGCCTCAGCTTGGCTATTACCTTGGGGGTAGTATGGGGTGGAGAAGTGATGTTGGATATTGAATTTCTGGCATAGTTCTCGAATATGTTGGTTCTTGAAAGGTGTCCCGTTATCTGAGATAAGGGCTTGTGGAACACTATAGTAGTAGATGAGGTAGTTCAGAATGAATTTGGATATCTACTACCCCATGACATAGGTCATCGGGATGGCCTCTACCCACTTTGTAAAGTATTTTGTGCTGGTGATAATGAACTTGTGTCCATTGGATGAGGTGGGTGTGATTTTCCCAATGAGATTGAGCCCCCATTGTGAAAAGGGCCAAGGTGTTATAATCGGTTGGAGCTCCTGAGATGGTGCATGGATGAGATCCCCATGTTGTTGACATTGCAAACACCTTCAGACATAGTCATGAGCTTCTCTTTCTATCATAGGCCAGTGGTACCCAGTCCTCAACAGTTTCTTGGCCAAGATCATACCACTTGAATGTGAACCACAAATGCCATTATGTACCTTAGTTAAAGCAATCAAAACTTCCTCAATATTTAGGCATCGTAAAAGGGCTCCTTCAATACTCCTACGGTATAGGGTGTCACCTAAGATAACGAAACGGGATGGATTTTTGACAAATTTTCTTTTAAGGTTCGGGGTGATATCGGCGGGGAGGACTCTTATTTTCAAGTAGGTGTAAATATCATGATACCAAGGGTCACTGGGACCAACGATTTCACGCACAAATTCAGACTCTGGTACCTCAAAAGCTGGTACGAGAAGCTTCTCTACAAGGAATTCTTGCTTAGGGATGTTGCGTGGGATATCCAGTAGCGATCCAATTGTTGCCATAACATCCGCTGCTCTATTGTTTTCCCTTGGTATTTTCTCAAATGTGATGTCTATAAAGAATTCCTTGAGGCTCTCCACCAGTTTCGTGTATGGGGCCAGTTTGTCATCCTTTGTTTGGTATTCATCATTTACCTAATTGATGATTAGTTGTGAGTCTCCATAGACCTTAAGTGCCATGATCTGCCATTGTACTTCTATTCTGAGTCCTATGACAAGAGCCTCATACTCTGCAATGTTGTTTGTGCAAGGAAAAGACAACTTATATGACTTTGGTATGCAATATCTTTGTGGTGTAATGAAGAAGACTCCAACTCCTGACCCATGTTGTGTGTAAGATCCATAAAAATATACTTTCTAGTGATCTGCTATGCTTAGGTTAAAGATTGACTCATCAGGGAACTTTGATATCAGTGGGTTTTTTGAATATATCGGTGCCTCTGCTAGTTGGCCTGCAATTACCTGTCCTTTAATGGCCCTCTGATCTACATACTCAATGTCATATTCTATTAGGATCATGACCCATTTAGCTATTTTCCCTGTGAGCATTGCTTTGGAAAGTAGATACTTGAGAGGGTCTATCTTGGCAATGAGTTTTATCTGGTGAGCTAACATATAGTGTCTCAAATTTTGTGCTGTGAACACCACTGCTAGGCAAGCCTTCTCGATGAATGTGTAATTTAGCTCGTGTCCCACCATGGTTCTACGGATATAGTAAATAACTCTCTCCTTCCCGTTTTCATCATGTTGAGCTAAGAGAGCGCAAGGGCTACTACTGTTGCTGATATATATAGGATCAATGGCTTGTTTGGAATTGGTGGCATAAGGACTGGTGGTTTTAGCAGGTACTCTTTGATTTTATTGAAAGCCTAGTCACATTTCTCGTCCCATTTGTATGCTACCCCCTTGTGGAGTAGATGAGAATATGGGATATCCTTATCCGCTAATTGTGCTACAAACCAGTGAATGGATTGAAGCCTTCCGTGTAAACCCCTTAACTGCTTCAATGTTCTTGGTGCATCCATCTTGAGAATTGCTTTGACTTTGGCAGGGTCTATCTCGATTCTCCTCATAGATACAATGTACCCTAGGAGCTTGCTTGATTGTACACCGAAGACACACTTTTTTGGATTGAGCCTAACCTTGTATTCTTCTAGCCTGTCGAAGATGGAGCTTAGCGCTACTATGTGATCTTGACGCTTCTTTGATTTGGCCAATATGTCATCCACATAGTCTTCCACAGTTTTGTGAATCATGTCATGGAAGATTAACATCATAGCTCTTTGGTAGGTAGCTCCTGTGTTTTTCAACCCAAATGGCATCATATTCTAGTAGTAAGTCCCCCATGGACAAGTGAAAGCTGTCTTGTGTTGGTCATCCTTAGCTATCATGATTTGATTGTACCTTGATAATCTATCCATTAGTGATAGCATTTCATGTCCTATCGTCATATCCACAATCATGTCTATATTTTGGAGAGGGAAATCATCCTTGGGACATGCTTTGTTTAGATCTCTAAAGTCAGTGCAGGTGCGGATGCCCCCAGTGGGCTTAGAGATAGGAACAAGATTTGAAACCCACTTTGGATAATCAATTGGTCATATGAAACCAGCATAAAGGAGCTTCTATAATTCAAGTTTGACTAGTAATGCTATTTGTGGATGCATTTTTCTCAGATTTTGTCGTACTAGTTTTGCCTCTGGATAAATGACTAGATGGTGAACCACAACTTCTGGATCAAGACCAAGCATGTCAGCGTAGGTCCATGTGAAGTTTACCTTTCTTTCCCTTAGAAAAGAAGCTAAGAGTTCATGTTCTTCTGTCAAAAGTGATTCTGCATAGAAGGTGATATATGGTGCTTCCTCGGTCCCTAGATTGACTGGATTACATTTCTCTGCTAAGACTGCTGACTTTTCCTAATGAATAATACTAAGGGGAAGATTGAATCCCTCATCCTTTGACAACTCAGAGAGGTTTTCACCATTGGATACGTCCTTTGTTTTTACTATTTTTGGGTCAGAAAGTGCCATAGTGTGGTTTTCACTTAAAGACCTAGATAATACTCTTAAATTTTCAATTTTGCGACTAAAGGATTCAATCATTTCCCCATAGTATGCATGTTTTTCTAGCTCGATGTTGAACCCAACTTTATGATCTCCACATGGTAGAGTATCCCACAGTGCCATGAATTCTGAGAGAGCCTCATCATTTTCAAATGTGTCTATGATCGGTGGCCCTCGTTGGTCATAATCTATGAGTTGGGGATACACAAGTTTTAGCTCATTGGTCTGGTTACTTGGCTCAAAAGATAGGGTACTGATCATGAAAAGAGAGGAATCTTTGAATAACATGGGTAGGTCAGTTATGGTGTCCTTGCCACATACATCGGTTATATCAAAGGTAAAGTTATCTAAAGGTAAACCTGTGGATATCGGTAACTGAGGAGGAGCTTTGACTTTTCTAACTAGGGTACCTTTACCAAGTATGGTTATTTTCGGAGGGGTGCATCCAAGGCCAAGATTCTTTATATGCTTCTTAGGAATGATAGGTTCTACAAGGCCATTATCATTTTTCCCAAGTTTTTCAATCTTGTTATAGCCCCATCCTTGCATTAATTGAAGTCCCTTGTTAGCTTTGTCCATGGGAAGATCAGGTATGGGCCTTACATCTTGATACAATAAGCTTGATATATCCCTTTCGTCGTACACTTCCTGACTTAGGTCCCCCCACCTTTTGAATCTGGAGGGGTTTTCTTTGAAGGTTTGAGCTGGTGTGTCAATCAGTTGGGGTTGCCCATGAGATTGAGGAGATTGAGGTAAGTCTCCTATTACAAAGGCACTCTTTTTCATTTTGTAATCCCCACACCCATTATCTTGGATAATGACTTTAATATCAGAGATTTCTGGAATGAAGGGTGTATTTGTCTCAAAAATGGAGGTGAGGGTAGATGGGTCTATATATGGAGATGTGGGTCCCTCATCATTCTTCGGGACTTGAGGGATCTTGTAGTACTTGGCTTCTAGGTTCTTACAATAATAGAATGGCTTAGGATCTCCATGGACTATGACCTCTTGATTTTGATAGGGAAACTTGACACATTGATGGAAGGTGGATGCGGCAGCTTGCATCCCATGGATCCATGGGCGCCCTAGGAGGATTTTGTACGACAATTCAAGATTAAGGACTTGGCACATAGTTTCCATGATTGTTGGCCCTACTTGAATAGGGAGTTGAATAGTGCCTTGAGATACTCTTTCTTGATCATCATATGCCCTGATTGTTATACCTTTACCTTTTTCAATGACATCCTCAGAGAATCCCACATTCTTTATTAGCTTGAGGGTACAAATATTTAGACCTGCACCTCCATCCACCAATACTATTTATAATTTATTCTTATGGACCAAGACCTCGAGATGGAGTGCACGATTATGAGATGGTTGCATTGGGAAGTCCTGATAAAAAAATGTCAGGAAATGTGGTGCACGGTGTGGTGATATGTCTAACCATAGCTTGGAATTGGTTTGCATCAAGATCCGTTGGGATGGAGGATGTGGCTAATGCTTCTTCTAGGATTTTCTTGTGTGCAGGTGATAATTTCAGTAACTCCATGATGGAGATCTGGGTGGGGGTTCTTTTCAGCTAGTCCAAGACATTATAACCATTGGGAACAAATTTTGGATTAGAAGCCAGTGCCTTGGGTGGTTGTGATGGGCCGGGAATGGTTACTCTTCCACCGCATGTGGTGACTCCATAGTCCGCTCTAGCTCCCTTGACGTTGACAATAGTGACCCATTCATCTAAGGATGCAACAACATGATCGTAAACATGGTTTACATTGTTATACTTTTCCTTTCCATTATTGTTCCCTTTATTGTGATCTGGCATCGGATTTGTGTATATCTTAAGGTCTTGATTTCCTATAGGTTGTTCAATGTTTATGGTTCTGTCATTGATAAGGTCTTGGATCAAATTTTTCAGTCTCATGCAACTGGCCATTATGTGGGCAGGTCCTTGATTTTATGAAAATCGCAAAGGTGATTTTTGTTATACCATGGTGGTTTCACTTGGGGCTCTTGATAATTCTCATAAATAGGGATTTTAATGAGATTCTCTTGTACCAATTTTTTCATGACAGTTTTGATTGATTCCCCAAGGGGCGTGTATTTTCATTGGGGGGATACTTGTTCTGTGGGGGTGGTCCCCCTTGGTTATTCAGATTATTGACTGCTTGATTGTTGTGTTGTTGTGATGTTGTGTTGGCTTGTGTGTTGTTTTGGCTATTTACTTGCGGTTGATATGATTGTGCATTTTTTCTTGGGGCATTGATAATAACTTTGGCATCAACCACACCATCGTTAGTGACATTCTTGTTCTTTTCCCATGTGCAAGGTTTTTCATTGTAATTGGTTGATGGACGATTATCTTGATAATTAGGTGTACCCCCTTGTCAATAAGGGCTCTTTCAGTGTTGAGCGCCTTGGGGATCAACTAGTCATATGTGGTGATGCATTGCATTTTTAGATGGAAGGACAAGGTTCCTTCGAGATTGGAAATGATAGTATAGATTTGCTGTTCTTCTGGCATAGTCCACTTGCTCCTATTGGCCTTGGATCACCATCGTTGCAAGAAGGACGCAAATGTTTCCCCCTTTGCTTGTTTTAGAGTGAATAGTTCTTCTAGACTCACGTCCATGCCTATGTTGAATGAATAGTTTTGTATGGAAAAGTCCACAATTTCTTGGAACTTTTTGATTCCGGGAGGAAGACGAGAGAACCATTCCATTGCTGGGCCAACCAAACTTCAAGGGAAGAGTTGCATTAGATAAGAATTGTCGTATGTGACTTCCATGCAGTGTACATGGAATTCCTTGATGTGATCTTCAGGATTTCCCGTCCCATGATATTTGTCAAATTTAGGTATCTTGAATCCTTGTGGGAATGGAACCATCACAATGCTTCTATCAAATGGATAAGGGCATAAATTCCCTTGTGTTTTTGTTGTTTTATTGGATTGTAGGTCTAGCACTTGTTGTGAGAGCAATTTGATCTGTGCAGACACATCATTGTGCGGATCAGGTGGTGGGATGGATGTGTTTTGGGGTGGTTTGATTGTTTGAGTGATGGGTGGGTTGTTTTGTGCGTTCGTGGGAAGTTGCTACAAGCTTTGCTGTGCGATCAATGCTTGTTGATATGCCTGCAATTACTGTTGTGCCAACAACGCTTGTTGTTGGTCTTGTTGCTGTTGTGCCAACAATGCTTCTTACTACTATTGTGCCAACAATGCTTGTTGTTGGGCTTGTAACCGAGCTACTTGTTGTTGTGCTTGGTATTGTTGTAAAGCTTGCGCTTGAGCTTGTTGAGCTTGATATTGAGCTTGTGCTTGAGCTTGAGCTTGTTGGGAGGCCTAGGCAGCTTGTGGAGCTTGTGCGGCTTGTGCTACTTGCACAACTTGTGTAGCTTGGGTGGCTTGTTGTTGTTGCAATAAAGCTTGAGCTTGCGCTTGGGCATCTTGTTGTGCAACTTGTTGTGCTTGTGCTTGTTGAGCAGCTTATTGTGCCTGCACTTGTTGTTGCAATAAAGCTTGAGCTTGTGCTTGGGCAGCTCATTGTGCTTGTTGTGCGGCTTGTTGTGCCTATGCTTGTTGAGCAACTTGATATGCAGCTTGTGTGGCATGTTGAGCTTGAAATTGAAGGAATGCTTTCTGATAGGCTTGTTGGGCAGCTTGCAGTGTGATACTGTATTTATTTTCCATGTTTGGTTTCGGTGGTGGAGGTGGAGGATTTGGAATGGTGTGAGATGTTGTGATGAGAGTTTGTTGAGGTGGTAGTTGAGGTGCCATTTGGGTGATGATAAGGGTTTGTGTGATAGATGGTGTGGTTGTTATGCTAGGTCCTTGGGAGACCACATTTATAGATGGTGCAATGATTGATTGTGTCATTTGGATTGGTGCCACCTGGTGTTGCGATATCAGTGGCATGCTTGGAGGATTTGGTATGTTGACTTGATTCATGATTGGATGATTGTTTTGATTTGGTTGATTGAGTATTGGTAAAGGGGGTTGCCCTAAATCGAGGATTGGTGTGGATGTCAATGGTAGAGGGGGAAATGGTGGGAAGATGGATGGTATGATTCCTTGAGAAAGTGATGATGAGGGATCAAAGATTCCCCCTTTTCCTTGTAAAGTCATGGGGAGAGAGACTTGTGTGTCAAGGGAATATGCTGGTGATGCGGCGAAAGTGGATGGATTGCTGGTATCATGAAAGATGAGTGGAACGTATGGATGCTTTGGGTCTTGAGGGACTGTATTCGGTAGACCCAAGATGGTGTTTGCATCCAAGTCTTGGTTATTTACAAGGGGATGTGTTTGAAGAGCATGAAGCAATGAACTCCCCTTGGTAACCATGGGTTGACTTGGAGCATGAGATGATGTTGGTTGTGGGATGGGTTGAATGATGCTTTGAAAGGAAGGTGTGAATGAGACTAGTGGCATAATCCCAAGAGGTTTCTCCATAATACTGCTCACATCATAATCATAAGGGAGTTTAGCCCCTTCGTTTGCTAATTCTAACATGTATTGTGAAGGATTAAGTCTCATCATTGTGTTGACAATTTTGTGATTTTCAGGGTTTTGGACCATTTCCATGATTTTGTCTTGAGTCATTCCTAGGACATTGTTGGTGACATCCTTCACTTGGCAACCTACCTCTTGAAGATCTTGTGGTATTAGAGGAAGATTGAGTGGGGGATTGTTAGCTCCAATGGGGTTGATTTTAGGTGCAGTTTGACTTAGGTCACTTGAAGTAGATTTTTTTTTTTTGTTTCCATGTTCTTCTTGTGTTGAGATCTAGTTTGGTCCATAAAATAAGGATCAAATTTTAGGAATATGGGAGGTGAACCTCTAACTCCTTAGGTTGGTCTAAAATTTAGGTACAAAAAAGAAAATCTAAGATGTTAAGGATCAAAGGATGGTGATGAGACAATGAGAGGTGAGTGATGTGAATGATTGAACTCTTAAGGAACCTTGGAGGGATACTATAATTTAGGACTTTTGGATTTTTATTTTGATTTTATAATGAACTTATAAACTCCAAGAGGTTAGATGTTGTCTTGGAATAAACTTGTCCACAAAGTGATAATTTAACTAAGTGTATGAAGAAGGATGCATCCACACACACTCAGTCAAACAAGATGATTTTGATTTTGATTGAGATATATTTGTCAAAAGCCTAGCATGAAGGATTTTTTCCAAGACTCTAAGAGTTTTTTGTGAGATGGGATTTGATTGATGCTTTGGGATGGATGAAAGTGTTGATTTTGATCCTAAGTGAACTTAGAGAGACTTTTGTTTACAAGACCTAGGTAATGAAGAACATGCTATACTTTCAAGAACTTGTCAACCCTACAAAGTGAGATACTCAAAATGTTGGAAGAGAGTTGGATTTTGAAAATAATAAAATGAGTACAAGTTTGGGTTGTCCTTTGATGCACGTTTGTAAAAGTTATAGAGAAACCTATCTCTAACTTGATAAAGCATATAATGACGTTTCTTGAGAATGCTTGGACTGAGATGTTTGTGATGATTGATGGACTTTGGTTTTGGGATTTTGATCTTGCAGGAAATCATTTGAGAAAACACATGTGTAGGATTCAATTTTTTTTTAATCTTTGCTTAATGGATTCCTTTTACTACAAACACTTTCTTGCTTAGCTTTTCCACTAAATGTCTATGTCCCAATTTCTTTTCATCACACAAGGTCCATTATGTGGAAATCAAGAGAATCAAGGCAATAGTTCTCTAATGTTGACTTTAGAGAGAGCAAATTGAGATATAGGCCCAAGTATTTAGAAGCCTCTAAGGATAAATCCCTAGGGACAAGCAGTAATACTTGGACTTTTCAAAGGTATTTGCCTCTTCTAAAGGGTTTGAAATTTGATGACCTTTTTAATGTTTGTTTTCAAGATTTTGGATCCAAGCAATGTGTTTAATTGACTCAAAGATTGCACAACCCTAGGATGGAAAATAAAATATTTGTTGAATTCCCACTTGGATAAATCCAGCCGTGCTTATTCAGAGTGGATGATTAGAAGCTTGACCACATTGACTCCCCTCCATGACACTCACTTCTATGGGTCAGCCAATCTTAAGTTCTCATGAATCTCCCATGATTCATGAACTTTTCATCTCTACAAAGAACCGCAAATATGTGGGATGGCTCCGGAGGTCTGACCTCTTGATGCCAACAAATATTGGGATTTTGGATTCTAAACAAAGGTTTGTAGTAAGGGAATCTAGTTTAGGGGGTGCAATGATAAACTCCTTGTGAGAGATCTCCCAACCCTTAGAACAAGGGCTTTACTCATCATAAAGACACTGGGGGAGAGTTATCATGCACCACTTCCCATTGTTTACGATTTTCATCGTAACCACAAATTTATATAATGTTTTGGAAGAGCTTGGCTTATGCTCATTACCACTTGGGTCATTCCCTTGGGGTGAGTACTTTTTCCCACCAAGACAGACCCTCTAAAGGTGAACAATAGCGAGTAAGTACATCCGTAGTTCGATCAATCTTTGTTTGCATGAACAAAGAGAGAACACATGCGATGCCTTTTCTCACACTAGCAAGCTTTGTTCAATTTTAAAAACCCAAATTTGAAATGTGGAAGCAATCTTTTAGACAACCTAATATTATTGAAATGCTTTTGATTCTCAAGATTGTCGTGAAGCACGAGAGAAGTGCATACACATTTGAATGGTATTAGTTTGTAAAGAAGATTACAAAACAAAGCAAACACAAATTCTTTTTAATCCTTAAAGGCAATAATGAGTTCTTTTTATAGCACCAAAACCAAATGTTGAAGTTGCTTGTTCAATTTTAGACCAAATCGAAATTCTAGTAAGTTTCTAAGTTCAATTTTAACTAATTTTGAAGAGATCAAATCAATAGTTAACCCAAAACTGAAGTGAGTTATCCTAAAACAAAAAACAAACGCAAGAATGAAAGCCCTAAACTATTACAATAAGCATTGAAAAATGCTCCTTTCAATTTTATTGCCCACTTTTCCAATTCAAAAATTCTTCAAAGATTGCTTCCTATGCTTCAATATTGCAAGTTCCTTGTGCAAACGAAAATCCTCAAGAGTTACATGAATTGTAGAAACAGCATCGCCTTCAATTGCATTCATGGAGTACCCATAGGAATCAAACTCAAAGTCACAAATATTAGAGCCAGGTAGAATGTTCCGAATCCCTGAATTAAGAGTAATTTCACCTGCTGACTTATTATTGCTCTTGTAAAACAGAGAAGCACGCTCACGGTCCAGCTGTGTCATGCACATCTCCAGTGTAAATACAGGTTTAGAGTGTTCATTAGATGAGGCATCATCTGCAGAAGCAGAGTAAACATGCCAATTGTAGTTCTTGTCTGAATCTCCCATTACATATGCTCTTCCACCAGAACCAAGCATTCCAAAATATGTTTCCAGGTATGATACTTCCTCTGCAAAGCTGCGATGAGGAAAAGACTGTGCTCCTGTAAAGATAAATGTCCCTCTAGTGTACTTCACAGTCTTTACAGAGAGACACAAAGCACTTGCATTGCTCAAGATCTTAGGGATTGAAAGAAGTAGCTTTGTGGTTCCACAAGTCTTGACGACTATCTTGAATGGATAGATAAACATACTTGATTCTGAGAGAACATATGAACCAAGATGCTCATTTGACAGCTCAGATACAATGGTGGACTCAGCTGGTTTCAGAATTTCATCCAGTTGAGGACGAGTGAGGGATCTTAGACCCCTGCCCTCAGGAACAGCAATGAATGTTGTTGGAAAAAATTCAATCTCAACTCTCTTTTCGAATCCTTCAAATCCAATTGCAGACATTGTAGAACTCACACAATCTCCACAAGACGCACCCATCTTCAACTATTTTTAATAAATACTGTAATTTGCCTTTGCCGGGAAGAGTAAGCCGAGAATTGAGACGAATAAATGGTATTTTGTATCAGGATGGCTCTCGCACGCAGTTTGAATAAGCAGCAGAGCGGAAGATGTCAATGCCACCGTTTGGTCGAACGTCTTCAATCTTGTAGGCTAAGGGAGCTTTGTATTGGGGATAATTACTACTACATTTTGACTCCATCACAACATTCAGACTCTCTTCTATGGACTATTTGCATTCGGAGTGCTGGTATTTAAAGGCCAGAGGCGTATTTGCTTTATCTCATACCGCCAGATTTGACCGCACATTTATATTCCTTCTAAACTTAGCGACTCCCAAAAGTAGTTATTATATACCTCTTAACTGCAAGCTTCCGCCACGTCGGCCCCTTCTTCTTTTCTTAAACTAATCCCTACTAATCCTCTCGTCCAACCCACCAAAAGGTTTAATTATTAATATTGAGTTCGCTATATATTTTATAATATTTTATCACTGTTATTTTAAATGATGTGGATTATTTAATTTATTATTTTCATTTTTTTTAAATTCCTTCATATTTTTACACTCCATCCAAGTTATTGTGATGTAATTAAAAATATATATTATTAAAAAAATGAAAATAGTTCTTCAAATTTTAAATTTAGTAAGCATGATTTTGTTGCATATAACATTTAATTATAAAATATAATTCATTTTAAAAATATTTGTGTTGAAATATTGTAAGATATAATTATTAAGATTGGCATATATGCATAGAAACATTTATTTTGTTTTTTAATATATAATCGTTAAGGTTGACATATGTGTACTTTAATACTTTTAAATATTGTTATAAATAATCTTTTGAGGAATGAGACAAATGAAAACCTTACTAATGCTAAAATTAATTTTCTAATAGTAGTTTAATTAAATTTAAGTTTGACAATGACTCATTTATAAAGTTTATATAAAACTATATGTATATGTGAATATTAATAATTAATTTCTAAATTATATGTAATAGTTTTTTATAATAGTTTATTATATTTTTAAAAGTTAAAAATTTTTAAAAAAAATTATTAAGTGAAACTTAATTTATTGATGAAATATAATGATACTAAATTTTTATGAGATTTATTTCAGCTCAATGATCTAAAGCTTATCTCTTTATACGATGAGCCTCCCAATTCTTATCCACACACCACAAAAAAAATTAAAAGTCAAACCCATGATCTGAACTACTTAAAATGGCAGCTGAAAATCATGAGAAATTAAATCTTAACTCTTAAAAAAAAACAATAATATTCAATATCAATCTTTATATATAATTATTATCTAAAAAGTAAGTAGATTTATTGAAACTTTCTAAACACTGTTTATAATATACTTTTTATTTAATACATATCCTTATATTTTTATTTTCTTTTAAATTTATTAAAATTCTTATTTTACATTGTACTTTGACACTACAATAAATCAATTTTAACTTTTAAAAAAGTAATATTATTTTATTTTAATAAAAAAATTATAACTTTTATGCACATTATTAACTCTACTTAGGCCTAACTCCAAAGAAATAGGTTTAATTAACCTACAATAATTTACCCAACAACCAGTCCTCTTCTAGATTCCAATCCTTCGGAAAAAAATAAGTAGATTTCTCCAATAGATTGTGTCATATCAAGGTTAAAAAGATAGGATTCTATCCATCATTTATATCATCAAAACTTTTTGTATCACTACAAAACTTTACCTCTTTTACTTTAGATCGATTAATTCCATCAAATTATTTGATTCCATCTCAGTTCTTTACAAGAATTCAAATTAATATACAAGAGAAAGAAGCAAAGAATAAATTAAATGGCATGCCCCGGTTTAAGATTGTGAGGAGAATGACCATCCATCATTGAGACGCTCAGCAATGGTTCCTTCACCTGCTGCACCCAAAGCCACAAGTAATGGATATAACCGTTCTGCTAACCACTGGACATTCCTTGCATGAGGGTAGCTATTTTCAAATTGAATAAGCTCTTCAAACCTGCATCAGCATTCCAACACGATCATGATCAGAAAAATTAATACTCTGCAACATGAGCATAAAATCTGATATTCATATATTGTTCCTCTATGCTTTTGCTAATTTGAAACTTCATACCTGTTATGAAGCAGGCGATCACTGAGCCACTTATCAAATGCCTCAGCCCATATGAGTGGAGGACTACTTGTCTGTAAATGGGTGATTCCAACATTGTTACAAATACCCAGAATGACAACACCCTCATGCTTTAATGGTGCTAATGCCCTTCCTAGGTTGTAATGAAAGGCGGCATCTTTCTTTGCTTGGACTGACAATTGGCAGAGGGCAATGTCAGAGATATAATTATGAACACTGGGTTTAGATTGTGTCCCACACTCAGCTCTTTTGACCAAAGTTTTTTGTCTCACATTTATAACTCCTGCTCTCACCAATAGCTCCTTCACTCTTTCTGCTAAAGCATCGCTTCTTTCAGATGTGGTTTTTACCTGCAACAAGAGAACGTTATGTTGAAGGGTAGATATCTCCAAACATTGTGAAATATGTAAACACAGTACTAGTTCCTTGATGATGCTTTGTTCATCCTTCAAACATTACATTAGAAACATTGCGTTGCATATTGAAATGGTCAGATTTTTTGTTGTCAAGATCTTACAATGGCTTAAAACTACTGCTTCTAGTAAAATAAAAGACCCTTCTTTATCCACCGTTATCAGAAAACAAAACAAGGCCTCTTACTAACCATTTTAGGATTTCCCGAGAAATTTTACTGCATTTGAATAGAGTGAACTTGTTTACTAATATGCTCTGGAGAACCATAAGATACATTGGACCTATGGGATGAATAAGTTACAAGATATTGACTTATCAAGAATTTTTCTGACTTTATGCATCAGCTGAGCATTGGTGAAGCAGCGTAGGAGCCCTTAAAAATCTATCTATTTGTGACATGCATAAAGTATCAATTTAAATCATTCCTAGAAGCAGCTGTAGTGCCCTTAATGTCTTCCTATATTGACATATAACCTATATGCTCTATCAGTAATTATTGACGCGCTAAACTATATAGTTTCATATACCCACTTGATGTTCTAAACCATATAGTTTCATATACCCACTTGATGCTCTAAACCATATAGTTTTATATACCCAATTTATGCTCTAAACCATGTAGTTTCATATACCCACTTGATGGTCTAAGTCATATGGTTTCATATACCCCATAAGTTGTTGGTGGACTAGCTCAGTAGACTAAGGAAACTATTCATATTATCTTACTTTTTTGCGTGTCTTCTGTCAGACAATGCAACAAACATAATCAGGATCCTCAAATTAGTATCTATTTCTTTTCTGATCATTTCTAGCTTCAAAATTTTTTCTAGCTTCAAAAAATTTTCATTCATACTGAGCTTTATATTGCAGTTTAAAAGATTGAACCGTTTCAAAGAAAGTTTTTAGAAATGGGTTCATACATCTAGAGTTTTAGCACATACCAAATTAGCAAAACAGATTCAGGCCTAGCATCTAAAAAAACATAGGATTTACAGAAAAATTCATGGACTGCATAAATATCAGATAGCTTACTTCATAGCGAAGTTGTGAAAGAAGGCCTAGAAGATCTTGCTTCCTTGTCTGAGTTTCCGAAGCCTGGCAAGTGGTTACTATAAGCAAATCAGCCCTGGGCCTCCCAGATATTTTTGGCAAATTTTGAATCAAATCCTTGGGCGTAACATCACAAAAGCAGCAATAGGCTTTTGTGTTTACACCATCCAAATGTGTGTCCTCCTGTGGTAGTTCTACCACTGTGGGCGGTCCATTCACCCCATTGTCCACATACACCCATCCATCAGCTCCCAGCTCACAGCTTCGGTTGCTACCCTCATCAGCCACACCAGTTCCCACATCAATCCATCCATCTTCCAGCTCACAGCTTGGGCTTCTATTGCCATCAGCCATTGTAGAACTATTGTCTTTTGAAAAATTCTCTGGAACTATAACGCTTATAATTTATCTGGAATGCTTCTCAAGTAGTTGTGAGAAAATCTACTAGTCATTATGAGAATCATAACCACATATATATAGAGAAAATGAGGGGGGACAACCAGATGAGAATATGTTGACTAGTTCAATAAACCTTCCTCAAATGAGATCTGACAGATGGAAACGTGGACGATAATAATCAGACACAGCAGCGTGGAGGGGTCAGTGTGGATGGATACAGATCCCAATTTGATGCAAACACTATTCTTTGATAAAATCTGATTACATGGGATAACTCTTTACTTACTGAAAAGACACGTATTCATGGAGGGGACAGTTGTGCTGAGGAACCATTGAAAATCTGCATTCCACATGTCATAGATATGAGAACTAGCTATCACTGTTGCCTCGCAAATTTCTCATATTGCAATTATAAATCAATTTTATATGGCCACTCGTACACAAATGAAATGTCTGCTTGACTTTAATACATCATGGGTTATCTTGAATAACACAGTGAGTCAGCTAGACTTTTAGACCTGGAATTTATATTGGATTCGGTTCCTTCACTTGGGTTTTGTGATAGGGTTAAAACCCATTACGTTTTCTAGAAACAGAATGCCTCTGCAAGTTGAGTTATATTGAACACGACGAGTGTGGAAGAAGATGTATTTTGTTTGTATTATATATTGACAACTGGTTATTCTGTGACTGGGAAGTGATACGTTTTATCAACCTTGGGGTTGAAAGTCAAGAATCGAAGTTACCTGCAATCACAAATTGAGAGTAACTTTGCATTTAAGTAATTGAACATGGGACAACTACCTAGTCATGGATGAGGAACCTTGCATTTCAGAAAACACATTGAAAAAGACAATTGCGTGTCTCATTGTGTTTAAGCTCCTAATCATTAGCGCTCTGGTTCATGCACTCTAAACTTTCTAGAACACCCGGAACAGTCACATTGAAATGCTGAAATTAGCAATACGTGTGCCATTTCCTATTTTGTGCCCACCTAGGTGGACTAGGTTAATGTCTTCATGGTTTCGCTTTCATTTATTCATCAACTCTTTATTTTTTGTATTTTTTTTTAAAAATTCAAGTGATATAAGATTATCATAGTTCAATTTTGAGATACATGAGAATGATTCTAAAATTTAAATGTTTGAATTTAAATTTAAATTTTTCTCTCTTTTTATTAATTGTTATGAGTTGATTTGATACATGTTTTTGTGACATGTTATGTCAAGGTATTTAAAGAAATTCATTGTGCACTTAATTACACATGTAAAAAGAGGATATTAAAGAAAAAATCATTAGAACACACTTAAATTTCTAAAGGGAAAGAAAGAATCTAATCTATACCATTATATAGGCCACACACATGTTTATGCATGTTGTCTTTAATATAGCTCAACACCATTAATCTCATCTATCAAAGGGTTTGACTTAGGTGAACCCATTTACCTTTCGAGTTGATAAAACTCCTAAATGGTATCCCTTGACACCACCTTGAAAAATTCAATTATTAAGAAAGCAAAGGTGAGTAGTTTTAGGTGCACATTCTAGCAAATGATTTCATGTAGTACATATTAGATCAAGTTTGTGATAGTCAAGATCAAACTTGTGACACTTGGGATTGACCTCCATTTTTTTATATTTTGAGACAATCATTAGATCAATGTCATTCATTTCTAGAAACTTGACAAATTAATTTAGCACATCATCAACATCATTCTTCCATCATTAATTGTAGAGCTAAGTACTCATATCCCTCCATTTTAGTTTTTGTATTTATTGCAATAATTAACCCCATATTTGATTAATATGTATCTATTTTAATTCATGTTTAGATGATTGAATTTGTTTAGTTAGATTTATATAAAAAATGATTTTATGGCCTTTCCATTTTAAGTGAATTGACACCTACACAAATATGGTTTTGACTTTCCTTTTTTTTAGGGTTTTTAAATTGGAGTTTTCAAATTGCATAATCTTATTTTTATATAAAATAAAGGTTTGGATTCCCTTTTTACTTACATGTTTCACAAATATATCTTTCTTTAGGGTTTTGTGATCCATTGCGTGCTCTTGATTTCACCAATCATACCCACCCTTCTTTTTTGCCTCTAGGGTTCCATTTTCTAATTTATTTTTTAGTTTTGATTGTTTGTAATCTCCCTACCAATTTTTTTCAAAAAAATTGCAATTCTACCAACTTTAGTTCACATGCATTTCGTCAAACAATTGGTGGAACATGGAAACCATTCAATATTTATGAGTTTTATGATTAAGAACAACTGCAACTTACTCCCAAATATTTTGACAAATAATTGTCATTCATTGCTCAAGTCATTGACATTTCCACAACCTCTACTAGTATTTAATATAAAGATAAAATAATAATAGTTTCCAACTATATATATATATATATATATTCCCATGATAAAAAATATTCATATAATTCCAACATCTCATCTAGTACACAAATGCTAAGATAAAAATAAAATACATATTAAAAATGGAAGATTAATTGCTATCTCGACTTGCTAATGAAGAAACATAAATCATAAATATTTCTATTTTTTTTGGCGAAAGTGGCAAGCCACTATATAATATATTATATATAAAATAAAATAATACAAAATATGGTTCAATAGAGCATACCAACAGGAAAGAACCAGAAAGAAAACCTCTAGTTGTAGCTCAAATTATAGATACAAAACATTCCTAGTATGTCTATTTCTGCCTATATTTCTCCTATATTACAGACCCCTTTGTTCATTTAATATCCTCCTTTTACAATGCCAAAAATTATAACCCACCCTTCAAAGTGTCTAGCACTGGAATTGAATTATGCCCATACAAAATATGTTCCCATATGACCACCCTTTATTGACTTTGATCATATTCACCCTTTACAAAAAAATGACTGAAGCATTACATGGAGTGATATTTAACAGTATCAGAAATCTATTTACAAACCCTCCTTGACTACCATACTCTAGAAAGAACCAGACTTAATTCCACCCCTATGCGAGCAAAAAATTAAATTCTCATCCTGCACACCTTGAGAAAGAAATTGCATTTGACTTGCTACGGCTGCTTGCATATGAACTGTGATATTTATATCAGGCACTTGAGGAACCAATCTATTAATCCTACGAATTAGTGGACCACCTGAAACTTGTAGCCCTCAAATACACTCATGCATTTTGAGGAAAGAAATAGCATGAAATTTCCTTTTAAAATTATTTTCTTCCTCCCAATGGAATTTAAAATGATATTTACTAAGTGCTTGGTTTAGAAAAGATGAGGAGCCATGCATGTTTGACAGAATGAATCCTTGTAAAGCCTCTGCATACCTTCTCTTATTGTGAAGAAAATACCGAGGAAAAAATCCTCCCACAAAGCCATCACCTGAATTGAAGTCATACTATTGCAATTCTCTCAGCAAAGTGTCATCCTCCAAGTAGCTGCTAACAATGACCTTGCTTGCTATCTCCTTTAAGGTATTGTAGTTCTACACCAAATCTAGGATGTTTGAAAAGAAGACAGAGAGGATATTTGCTGGGTAGATGATTCATTGGGAGTTTGTGTGTAGAATTTCTTCTCCAACAATAGTTTTGATGCAGTTCAAAACCAATGAACAATCCACTTTAAACACTGATTGCAGGTGTTCTCTTTCGATGCATATTTTGGCATATTTTTAGTCATCAAAATAATGTACATTTTTAACCATGTTAAAGATTCCCATAAGGGAATCTATTCCTTCCATATGATTCCCATGCCTTTCTCAAAACCTATGCTCTCCTCTGTGAAGGTTATGGCTAGGGAATATAAGGCATTTAAGCCTTTTTTATATACTATAAATTGATCACTACCTCTTTTTAATATAAATTGTTAGCTTTGTAAATTGGTACGATCAACCTCAATGAAATTTTAGAAGTACGACTCTTCCAAGTACTTTAAATGGTATAGCTTGAATAATTCTATCTTTAATAAAAAATATTTGATTTTGATTCACCTTTTCCACTGCACACACAACACCAAAATTTCTAATGTCTCCCACTTGCACACAAATTTGTAATTTACTTGCAAATCTCTATAATTTTGTACATAGATAATTGATTTTCTCCAAACTCTTATTCTGCAAACATTTAGCACATATATGAATCTTGAATTTGAATCCACCTCTGAATCCTTTTTGCACACACTATGACCCTAAATGGATCACACAATATTGGTCAGGGAAGATCTTTCACTCCTGAAACCAATCTTACGTTAGGGTTATGTCTAAGGAAAAAGAGAAGAACAAAATTCAACCTCATAGAGAAAATGAGTTTAATAAATAATCATAATTATATTCTTCTCCTCCAATTTCTCTTTTATAAGCACTTTTAAAACTTTCAAGAAATAATAATTTTAAATTAATTTTTAATAATAAACCTTCAGCTCCTAATAACTAACTTTATTTTATAATTTTCTTTTATAAATCCCTCAAGTCACTTTATGTCCATTATAAATTATAATTAAATATAAGTTATCTTTTTTTTTTTTTTGACAACTTAAATATTTAACTATTTAACATTTTAATTATTTTTCACTCATTGACCAAAGTTATGAAAAATATTAAAATAGCCCAAAAGTGAATTTTGATTATACCAACATACTTTGAAGCTCTTTGGAGATCCAACTTACTAAAAACTGATACTTTCCAAAAATAGTGTATTCCTCCAAGAATTGTAGAATGCACTGGAAATGTTGAAACTGCACCCAAAAAGAACCAACTGACTCATATTGATCACTTGACACAATACCGCTTTGAATTTTGAAAGGGATAGAACTCTCTAAGAAAGTTGGAACTTCCAAAGATGTGGGAATGGACATAAAATGGGGACATTATAGTCCTCGCTTCCCAAAGATTGCTTGTCCTCAAGCAATGCCAACTCACTCACTGATTGATTTTGGATTAAACCCAATATGATTCCAAGATACCAAATCAATCTCAAAAATACTACAACATGCTTTCACTACACCACTCTGATTAAATCTAGAATACCAATGTGCCAAGTCTTTGTTTTCTTTTCCTATAGCCCAACATAATAACCATCTTGAAGAATGAAACTAAGATACCTAAAAGATCTGGATTATTCGTTTGTAAAATAAAACATCTCATTCTAGAGTGTCTTAATGTATACAATACTTACAATCCCACTATCTAACATGATCTTGGGTATTAGATAATTTAATTTATTTTAACAAGTAAGCATGATACTCAAAACAACTCATTACACATTCCCATAAATGACATGGATTAGTGGGTGAAGCCACAATGGTGGTTTACAATTGAAGTGAGGAAGGAAAACTCACAAAAAATGAATGCATGGAAAAAAAATTGATTTTAGGGGTTCGTACGAACCTATTCGTTCGACCGAACCAATTAGGGGTTCGGTAGAACCTAGGTTCGGCCGAACCCTCTTAATACTTTCCCGCCAAAAAATCCATCAAAACCCCTTATCGAAAGCGAACCCCTAGTGGTTCGTTCGAACCCCTAGGGGTTTGCTTCTAACCCCCTTTATTCCTCATCCCCCTAGACAAAAAAAACTTGAATTTTGGCACTTCGAGCTCGGTTTGAGGATGAAAATGGAGGAATATTCACAAACCCAACTGGTATCAGGTAGTCCTTAGAATGAGCTATCCAACTAATATAATTTTAATATGTTTTGATTTTATTATGTATTTGATATTTTAGTTTTATTAAACATAGGTTTTTCATCGAAAATGAAGGTCTATGTTCACATGGAAAAAAAATAGTAGATTATCAAAAAAAAGTTTAAAAATATGAGTGCAATAGAAAGTCCTTGATCCATAGAAAAAAATTTTGAATTTTGATATATACAAAAAGTTATTCGCTTATACGGTTGCTTATGTCCGAATTGTAATTGGTTTGACTTTGAAACTTGATTAAAGAAAAAAATATTCAATAAAAACTATCTAACCAAGTGGAAGCACTAGATATCAGAGTTACAAATCTAAATTCAAAAGAATTAGAATTTTATCCTTCATGGAAAAAATTTATGCATTATAATGGTGTGGTAAAAATTTTTTTGAAAAAAACCAGTTTTCATGGGAGATGGAAAAAGAAGTGGAATCTTCCAAAAATTTTGAAAAAAATATTTTTAGAATCTGTAGACAAAATGTGATGAGACTCTAGTTTGCATCATCTTCAAATTCTTCACGGTTTAGTCGCTATAGGT
Organism: Sequoia sempervirens; assembly: GCA_007258455.2. NCBI lineage: Eukaryota > Viridiplantae > Streptophyta > Pinopsida > Cupressales > Cupressaceae > Sequoia > Sequoia sempervirens. Next base: position 226,329,087 of record VDFB02075321.1, on the reverse strand, counting down.
GCCCGAATGTGAATATTTAGTTTAAAAAAATAATTTTAGTGTCCAGTTTGGCCAAAAATTGTAAACCACTATTGTGGGATCACCCTAGTTTGAACATAAAATATATTTTTACAGTTGTAGACCATCTATTCAACCAAACATAAGGACATGTGAATTAAAAATTTCAATTCCTTCAGCTAAAACCCTTCACACAAATGCTTCCATAATTTAGTGGCCCTTAGAGATTTATCCTTACATTTGCTCAATATGAAATCAACAACTCATTGGCTGATTTTATCAAAATAAAAAACTTAAAACGAACACCACAACTACAAAAATGAATTATTCTTATACACATTGATAATGGGAACAACATAATAATGTAAATTTCTTTTATAGTAGTTGAAGAATCATCACAATCCTCCACCATCTGAAATGTGCTCTTTCCCTTGCCCACAAATATTTTCCATAACACCTATAAGTACTCAAATGAAATTTCTTGGTGACTAAATTGTATAAAAAAACAACATTAATGAAGAAATTTTAACTCGTAGACCTTTGTGTAACCTTCTTTCTATCATTATTGACCTTAGTCACAATCAATTGATGCTCTTTTGCATGAAAATTGATTATTGAGAGAACTCAATCATTCTTTGCTTCCCTTTTCTGATAATCATAAGGACTTCTTCAAAGATAGTAAAATAATCAACACATTTCCTCATCTCACAATAGTGATGGTGTTTCCTACTTCTTGGTAAGATAAAGCTTGTAAGTTAAAACACCATGTAAGGTTGATGCAATATAGAGAAAAATCCATCATGAAAATATACTTTAGCTAGATTCAAATCATTGCATACCTTGATTTCATACCATAAGTCAATCAAATGAGGTGTCTTCAATATGATGAAGTCTTCATGCATCATAACATCCTATGGACAATCTTCTTCTATTTCCTCACTTCTTTCTTCTTTATCAATTGGTCTACTAGGAGGATTACTAACAAGAATCCTATTGTGCTTGATCACACTATTTTTCAATCATCAACAGTTACTCTTTGGTCTTCATTTGAAGCTTCATGTGAATCAAGAAACTGATCATGGTGGAAATCCCTCTTGTTGGATGGGATCTGGTCTGTAAACCCAAATCAAGGGGGGGACTGGGTTTAAGGAAGATTAAAGTATTGAACATGTCCCTTCTTGCTAAACAGCTGTGGAGAACTCTTACTTTAAATGGAGAATGGCGTGATACCTTAAAGGCTAAATATTTTAATAATTATGAGTCTTTAAATGAAATTATAAACTCTTCTTCTTTACCTTGTGGGTCAGTTTGTTGGAATGATATGGGTAAAGGAAGAAAGATTTTGGAAATGGGAATTGGATGGGTGATTGGAAATGGAAATTTAGTCAGGTTTTGGGAAGACAGGTGGCTTTTTAAAGATCCTTTAATCAGAATAGAGAAATTTAGTAAATGGATGAATGATTGTAAAAAGGAATTTGGAGTCTTTGTTAAAGATTATTGGAGGAACGAAGATTGGGTTGATTTCAAGACCATTAGTCCGGATCTTGGCCCTATTCAATCGGCTTTCAGAGCCCTTAGACCAGCTCAACACCAGATGGAGGACACTGCTGTCTGGTTAGACAATCCGTCTGGTATTTTTTCAGTTGCCTCTGCCACTTCTATGTTGGTTTGTATGAAGGAGCCTCCTCCCTTCTGGGCTAAGGCTTGGATTAATCACTTGACTCCGAAAATCAATATTTTCTATTGGATTATGCTACAGAATAAGATTCTCACCTTGGACAATCTTGGAAAAAGAGGAATTCAATTACCAAACAGATGTTATATGTGCAGGAATGAAGCCGAGACTGTTAATCACCTTTTCCTTCATTGTCCTTTTGTGTCGAATATTTGGGATAAATTACTGGGGTTTCTTGATCTGGAGTGGGTTTTTCCTGCTTCTGTCGAAGATTTTTTCATTCAGTGGAAAGCTCCTTCTAAAAATCCTTTTGTGAGAAAGCTATGGTCTTTTATTCTTCCTTTTGTGTCTTGGAATATTTGGAAGGAAAGGAACAATAGAGTGTTTAGGGATAAAGAAATGTTGGAAGGGGACTTGTTTGCTAAAATTGTTAAGGCTATAAAGGAAATTTTATCCTTAATTCCTGGAAAAATGTTCGAGAAAGCTTTCTGGTCTCCTTTTGATATTGCTATGGCCGAAAAATGGAATTCTAAATTAGTTGGATCAAATATAATCAAACCTGGAGTGAGTGGGAGAGATATTGCTATTTGGTCTATGCCGCCTTTGGGCTGGGTGAAAGCCAATTTTGATGGTGCGGCTAAAGGTAACCCTGGGAAAGCTGGTAGTGGGTGTGTGTTAAGGGACAACACGGGGGCTTTTATTGCGGCTTTTGCTGTGGACATTGGAATTCAAACTAATCATGTCACGGAAGCAGTTGGGGCTTTTCATGCGGTCAGCCTAGCCCTCAAGATCAACACGAAACATCTTTGGCTGGAGGGCGATTCTTTGAATATAATAAATTGTATTCTTGGGCTTACCCCCCCCTCGTGGACCATCAAAAAATGGATCGAAGACACGAGAACTTTATTAAGCAAATTTGATAAAGTGAAAGTTTCCCACGCCTATAGAGAAGCCAATAGGGTGGCAGATTTCTTTGCTAATGAAGGGGTTAGGAAGCGTGGGGAAAACACGTGGAGGAAGAATGACTACATTCATCCTGAAGTGAAAGCACTAATTTATTATGATTCAGTGCATGGAAGAGAAGGAAATCTTAGTCATAATGAAACGGATAAAGATCAGGTACATCGATTTCATTAGATTTGATGGGACCGATGTCATTTTATTTTTTAATAAGGGTCTATGGCACGCTTTCTGGGTGTTCGACAAAAAATACCTAAACGGGACCCAGAGCAACTGTTCAGTGTTTATTGACAGTGAGTTGATTATGGGTGGAGAAAGAAAACGGGCGGAGCCGAGCAATTTCCAGGAGCACAGAAAGAATGCTAAAGTGTGGGAAAGAATTGAAAAGGGGGGTTTAGTCCCATATATGGAAAAGCTTCATGGTACGGATGAGGGGATTCTGAACTATTTTGTTAAAAACTGGAAAAATGGAGAGATCGTGTTGTTTGGCAGGAATGTTAAGCTGAGTGAGGATTTAATAGGGGAGATAACTGGTCTTTCAACTGAGGGTGTTAAATTCTACCGGGACCGACGATTCTATGATGAAGGGGTCATTAAATTTCCCAAAAAAGATAAGGAGAAAGCGAAGATGGTGAAGGTTGCTAATAGCTACTTTGATGTGGAGTCCATCAAATCTATTTGGAGGAAAGTTTTAAGAGTTGTTATGGATTATATCACGGTTGACGGGCACTTTACCAGAGTCTATGGTTACCACTTTGCCATTCTGAACCATTTTCAGCATAAGGTTCGTATATCTCTGCCTTTTTACTTATCTTCTTCTCTGAAGAATTGCCTCGATGATGTGGAAAGAAACCCTAGGAGGAATGCTATTATTCACCTTGGTCTTGTTAGGCTCATTTTTGAGCATTTTCAAAATTTACCTGCTTTGCCTAAAACTGTTGATATTGAAGAGTTGGATGATGAGGAGACAGAAAGTAGTAGGGAGATCGAACCCCGGGCCCCCCCAGCTTGTGTTCTTGTTGGCCCTGATACCATTGCTCCCCAGTCCTTGTCTTGTCGGAAAACCCTTAAAGGTTCTGCCCCGCTGTCTTGTCCTAAACGACAACCTCTGCATGAGTGCCCTAGTCCAGGTTTTATCACCCCGCCTTGTCTTAATCCCTAGCCGTCTCCTGGTTGCCCTACTCCTGGTTTGTCCCCAGGTGTGAAAGGTAACCCTGTTATGAAACTCATTTTGTATTCAGGGAATTCTATGGAAATCCTCTCTGACAAGCCCATGGCCAGTAAGGAGTCGGCCCCTAGTGCTCCTGCTTCTGGTAATTTTGGGAATGATCATTTTGAGTCCCCTATTCAGGATGAAATTAATTCTGCCTTGAATAAGCTTAAGCCAGAGGATTTGGTTAGTATAGCGGAAAAAAGTATGGATGGCCTTTTTACCATTCTCAAATGGACCCAAAAAGAAGTCTGTAAATTGAAAGGTCATGTTACTGATCTCAGCAACAAGGTCATGGATTTGGAGCAGAAAATTAGTTGGAACAGTGGAGACAATGATGAACAGGAAACTCCTTTACCGAGGAAAAGACAGTAGTTACATGAGGATAGATTGGCTAGCATCGATGCAGCATGTCCAAGATTGAACAAAACATTAGGGCTACTGTTGCTAACAATCATAAAATTGCAAGGCATAACACCATCATCATCAAGACGATGGTGGAAAAGCTTGAAAAAAACCAAAAGGGATCGCTGGTTGTGGATTTGGATGCGGACAGGGGAGGCAGCAGATCGGCTGGTGAAGGGATTTTGACTCGTACCAGGGCTAACATCAAGAGGAAGACCCCAACTTCATCTCATACGGTCCAAATTCTCAAGCAGGGGTTACAGGACATGCAGAATGTTGAAAAGGAAGCTGAGGATTTACTTAACACCTTGGAGTAATGTAATGTTTTGTTTGTTGGTTTTTTGGGTGGTCCTTTTTTAGGGCCCTGTTGTCTTTTGTTGCTATCTTTTCCTTCTTTGGGACAGCTGTCCAGTTGTTTGTACTTTCTCTATCTATCTCTTGTTGTTTAAACTCTGTGGTTTCAGGTCCCTGTAAAACCTGTTTTTTCCTTTTCAAAAACAATCTTTGGTGGTCCCTTAACTAAACCAATATATAACAAAACTTGGGAGGAACACCTATAACTTGTGAATCAAGTTTTATTCATTCTTCAACAACATCAACTTCATGCTTAGCCATCCAAGGATGTTTTTGGAGTCAAATAGGCCAAGTACCTAGGTCATATTATTTTACATGAGGTAGTTAAGGTGGATCCTAAAAAAAATAGCCATACTAAAATGGAAAATGCCTAGGACACTTAACAAACTATAAGGTTTATTAAGGATTACTAGTTACTATAGTTGATTTATCAAAATTTGGCAGCATAACAATACCTCTCATAGTTTTATTGAAGAAGGATTCCTTCTAATGGAATGAGGTAGCCACCAAGGAATATGTGAAGATAAATGAAGTTATGTGCACAACTCCAATTCTAGTTAGCACAAAATTTCTAAAACATTCATCATGGAATATGATTCTTCTAGGAATGGTGTATGAGTAGTACTCATGTACAAAATGGAAGACCCCTAGCATTTGAGATTCACTATAGCAAATGTAAGAATTTTTTTAATTCATATTAAATGAGAAGAAAATGATGACTATCCTACATATAATCGAACAATAGAGATCTTATCTAATGGGTAGACACAATAAGGTAAAGTTAGATCATATAAGAAAGTAAAGGAGAATTTTGTGGTTGATGCCCATTTAGGAGGGATGAACCCATAGAGTCATTATTGTATTCCATTTCCATATTGCATGTAGATTAGGTGGATGAGGCACATGAAGAGTGGGAAGACATAGATACTCAATCTCTCATTAAGTGATCTAACAAGATTCAAGCGTTTCATAAAAAATTTCATGGAAAGGGAATGGTTTATGGTACAAGGATATGTTGTACCTATGTTAGAACTCAAAACTTAATTTTAATTTTTCATAGACCTACATGCTTCTCTAATAAGTGGGCAATCAAGATCATATAATCAAGGAATATTTATTTTGGGATGAGCTCAAAGAGGAAGTTAAAATATGTAACATAATGAGCTTCTATACTAGAAAAAATAAATATGAGACAAAATTAAGACTCTAGATCTTTTGTAACCCTTATCTATTCCAAGATAGAGGAGAAACAGGGTATCTATGAATTTCATCATAAGTTTACCTAATTCTAAAGGAAAAAATATCATCATGGTTATTATCGATTGTCTCATCAAATATGCACATTTTTATGCTTTTTCACACTCATTTGTAGAAAAAACTATAGTAACCACCTTTATGGATACCAATTAAAAACTACATCAGATTCCAAAGTCATAGTAAATAATCATGACCTATATTTAGAAGTAATTTTTGGATAAATTTATTTTCATGTTTGGGTTCTCAACTTAATTTTAACTCATTATATAATCACCAATTAGATGGAAAATTTGAGGTGGTCGACAAGTTCTTGGAGGGTTATCTTTGATGTTTTTCTCCAAAAAAGTAGAGACATGTGTAATAGTTGTCACTAGTAGAAAGGTGGTATAACACTTCTTTCCATACTTCATCTAAAATATCCCTATTTTTGGCACTATATGAATACCATCAACCATTAGTCATATCTTCATTAAAATTAAACCCAAATGCTAGAATATTTATAAAACACATCCAACACTAGTAAGATGTACCCACTAGACTCAAGGAGAACTTGACAACAACACAAAATAAAATAAAGCAACAAGTTTATCAACACCACACTAAAAGGGATTATGAAGTAGAGGATTGGGTCTTTGTGCACTTAGAGCCACATAATAAAATGAAACTAAAATAAGAGAAGGATAGCAAGCTTTCACCCAAGTAATATGGCCCTTATAAGGTTTTACAAAGAATTGGTAGTGTAGCATACAAATTGGAGTTACCTATGTTCACAAAAATACATCTAACTTCTTCCATGTTTCCTACTTAAAGAAGGTTATTAGACAAATATTTTAGACTAGAATGAGTTACCAAATATTGATGAGGAGGGAAAAATGATTTTGAAACCTTAGGAAATCATTTAAACATGCACTAAGAGGCTATAGATGAGGGAAATCATAGAGTATTTGATCAAATGGAATAATTATCTAATTGAGAATGTACATGAGAAAATGAATAGTTTGTGCAAAAGCATTCATAGTTTATGAATGTTGAGGAAAACACTTCTTTGAAGAGAGGACATGCTACACTCCTAACCCACTAATTGTATTAGGATTGTGTAGTTGACTTGTGGCTAGTTTAACCCTTAATTAAGCTATTTTATCATTTATATAGTCTTATATAGGTACTTAAGCTGGCCTAGGTGGTATCCAAGGTGTAATTATGGAATATGTAGGAGGTAGTGACTAATAATTTATTATCATAATTGTTATTATATTATTGTTGAAGAATTTTGAAGGTTTCCCCCTTAAAGTGGCTTATTATTACTAAATATTTGCAAGCATTCCTATTATATTTTATGTTATTTGTTTTTGAATTCTTCCATTGTACAAGTTATTTCATTGTTGGTTATATTAAAAGGGTCAAAATTAGGATTTATAAAGCATCTTCCCAATTTGGTGGTAAATGAAATAAATTTCGAATGCCTTCATGGAGCACCTAAAATTGGGATATTGGTTGAATTTTTTATTATTACAAAATCCATGACATCTATAACACATAAGAAGGGTGTGAAACGTGTAAGAGGAGTTACATAATATTTTTAGATACTTGACCATGGCTATAGGGACATTGAATTTTTCATGGATAATGGTTTAGATTCATAGTTTTGGATACTACTTGCTGGTTTCTAGTTTTTTACATTTCTAATGGTCAAGATTCATGGTTTTGGATATCAATTGAGACATCCATCAACAAGATATAATCAATCTCTCAACCTAATTTTCTTGTCACTAGGTGGTGATCACACTTGAATGAAGAGACTTTGTATGCATGGAACTAGTGGGGTGATATGAAGGCCTAACAATAGAAGGTTGGGAAAAAGGCATCACCTTAGTGGGATGGGATGAAAAAATAAACACTATTGGAATGGGTAGTAGTAAAGAAGAAATATTGAACATATCAAATAAGCTCAATGTGAGAAGTAGGGACAAGGAGATCCTCAATATTGAAATTAGGAAGATAAAATAATTGTATACCATGTTAAGGAACATAAAGAGGAGGTAAAAAAGGAGAGGGGGCTTCAGTGGGAGTGGGTAATATACTACTAAAAGAAATTGAATAACTAGCCTTTCATCTGTGTGTTTATGTGCATCTCAACCATAGAGCTTGTTAATTAACAACTTATGAAGAACATGAACAATGTCTAGGATTTTCATCAGTAATCAACTATACAACATCAAAAGATAACTAATGTGTAAGAAAACTAATATCTTTCTTATCCATAAAATTAACATGGATATCATGAAAAAATGTTTACTCTTTCCCATTAAGATGAGTGTTACAAGTTAGATTCTCAACCATTCATTCTCATGTTGACTCTTAGAAATTAGAGATTTAAATGAAGAATTCTACTCAAAGGGAACATAGGAAAAAAAAGGACTTTGGAATAAACAATATAGAAACCCTAAAAGGATAAAAAGATAAACTAAGGTAGTATTTGATATGAAATAAGAAAAGTATAAACTCTTAGATCTATAAATAAAATTAGAAATAAAAATAAATCCTAAAAGCTAATCTACCAAAGTAAGTGTAAGATTAGAAATATTCACCAAAGTTATTAGGAAATAAAAACCATCTTCGAAATAAATATATAATAAAACAATAAACTTCACATAAGCAAGCAAGTAGTATTAGTCTATGGATTTGAGATAGAACACTTTTCAAAATGAAAAAAATGAGTTAAGATTTATCTTTATGTGTGGCTTGAAGACTTTCCATTGCAACCTATTCTCTATTATCCAAAACTCTAATTAGTGATCCAACTTCTAGTTGATAAGATCTAAAATATGACTAGATTTTCTACTATCTACTATAGGTCATATGTATACCTACAAAAGTGATCTCAATCCACTTGTAAAAATGAAGCTTTCTCATAGATTTAATCATGTTTTTGAAAATGAACTGTGTGACTTTAGGTGTTTGGAATAAGCTCACCTCATTGTTGAGAACCTATGTTTTAAGAGAAAGTGGTGTTTATGAACACCTTTGGGGTTTTTCTAATTAAGGATATTCTCCTTATTTCAAACCCCTAGATCTTGATTTAAAAGTTTTGGTCAAAGATCAAAGACAAAATAAACCACATGCGCAATATGCATTAATTTTTTACTGTGTAGATGTTGATGTACAAGTTGACACTCTTCAATGAATCTCTTTGATGCTTAAAAGTGAATTAGAGTTTATATTTTTATACATGTCCCAACACACAAATTAACATATTTTGTGTTCAAGTCAAAATTGACTAATAGAAAAGGAATCAGAAAAAATTTAAATTTAAATTTAAAAGTTCTTAGATCATTTTCATATTTAAATTTTACATAAAAAGAATAGGGTATGTGCAGGATCATGATGGGCCAAACAGGCCCTTAAGTGGCAATGAAAATTCAGAAAAATTAGAGTTAGGCAACTTGACGTAAAAATTTGAATAAGTTATCTATATTATTTCAAAAACATGTAAGAATAAAATCTGTGGGAAATTGAATGTAGTTTCTAAACTACTAGGTTAATTTTTTTAGAAACAAAATCTATTTGGTGAAAATTTGAAATTTCAATGCAGTATTACTTAAATTTCAGGAAAAAAATAAGAAGTAGGTGTCTGTCTGACCACCCTAACCATAATAAAATGATAATATTTTTTTATGAGATTTTATATATAAGTAGAGGACTCATGTCCAAATGTGACACATATTTTTTTGTAATTTTTTTCCAAGTAAATAATTAATTATGAATTTTTTATTACAACTTTTAAAAAATATAAAAACTCGTATGTCTGACCACCTTAACTTGGTTAAAACCTCATAAAATTCAATTTTTTTTTTTAATCCTATATTATGCAAAACATAGAATGTGACACATATTTTGGATTCAAAAAATAGAATACCGTTTGAAAGTTATAGATGTTTTTCAATCAGCCTATCAATCAGGACTTTAGTCGTAATTCTAATAAAAAATGAATAATAATTATTTATTAAATTAAAAGTAAAGAATAATTTACATTGGTGGAAAGCTGAGAGTCTCTTCTACAAACCCTTTTTGTTTCATCAATTTTGGCTAAAAATAAAGTCGTCAACCACATGGACGAAGTCTAGAAAAACAAGGTGAGTTGTCAAACACGTTTTTTGCTTTGACTTCTTAGGATTGGCATGTCCAA
>VDFB02075321.1:226295158-226317983 GCA_007258455.2 Sequoia sempervirens | reverse complement strand
CCCACTCTCTTCCACTCTTCTACTCTCTCCCTCCCTCTCTCTCACTCTCTACCACCCTCTCCCACTTTCTCCCACCCTCTTCCTCCCTCTCTCCCACTCTATCCCACTCTCCCACCCTCTCCGACCTTATCCCACTCTCTCAGGTCACTCTCTCACACACTAAATCCATCTATCTCTCTCCCCTATACCCTTATAACCCTTGACCCTTAAACCCTCTACCATATACCCTAAACCTTAAAGTTTAACCCTTAAACCTTCTACCATATACCATTAATCCTTAGGTCTATGTGTACACAAATCGGATATCCGTTTCAAATCGGATATCCGAAATCGGATATCCGAAACGGATATCCGATTTCTAGACCATTACTTTAAAACAACAACAAATTTTGTATATATATGCTTTTTACAAATTAGATATCCGATTTGAAATGGATATCCGATTTGTAAAAATCATATATATACAACTATTTTCGTCGTTTTAAAGTAATAGTCTACAAATCGGATATCCGTTTCAAATCGGATATCCGATTTGTAGACCATTACTTTAAAACAACAAAATATTTTATATATATATTCTTTTTACAAATCAGATATCCGATCCAAATCGGATATTCGATATGGAAAACTAGGATTGGTGTTTGCTTTGGTGGTGTGTACTGACACCCGAGCCTAAAAAAAGTCAACACGATATTTTCGCGTTTTTGGGTCGATGAAAGACGTGTTTTTTTCCTCATTGCCACTTTTTGGCATACCATGATCCTACACATACCCAATAGATAAACTAAAAATCAAGATCAAACCCTAACAATGTGTCTTGAGATATAATCAAAACTAACTTCAAGATAATTGACAATTTATAAATGAAAATGTGCTACTTGTATATTAATCATTACCTAAAATAATTAATGAAAATAAACTTAAATAAAAGATAAAAAATAAATATTTTTTACCTTTACAATTGTTAAATATTAAAAAATTGAAAAAAATTATTATTAAAAATTATACAATAATCTACAAATTTTAAATTTAATATGAAGTTTTTAATAAGAAGTTTTTATTACACATAGTATTTAATTATTGAACATAATTTAATTAAAAAATACTTAAGTTGATTCATGAAAATGTTCTAAGATATAGTTGTTAAGATTGGCATATGTGCATCTAAAAACTTATTGTTTTTGAAGATATAATTGTTAAGGTTGACATATGTGTACTTAAATAGTTTTAATACTTTAAAGAGTTATGAGACAAATGAAACCTGATTTATGCTATTAATTTTTCATACCAATTTAAATAAATTTAAGTTGGTGATGATTTGCTTATAAATTTTATATTATTTTAAAAAAAATTTAATAATTTAAAAAAAAAAATATTATAAAAAAATGATAAAATATTAATAATTTATTATTATATTTTAAAAAATTTAAAAAGTAAAACATAAATTATATTAAGTGATTTGAAATTTAATAATACTAATTTTTTAGTAAAAAATTAAATAGATAAAATTACTTAATATCAAGTTTTATTGATAATTTTGTCAATAGTGACATAATGTGATGGTTAAGTTGTTATATTATTTTTCATTATACTTTAACACTCCAATATATAGTTTTAACCTATCTGAAAAATTATGAATATTATTTTCTCTTAATATTAAAATTACATCTTTTAACCATATTATTAACTCTACCATAAATATTAATCCATTAACACAAAAAATAAGTTTAATTAACCTGCCATAAGTTAGTCCAACAACTAGTCCTCTCCTCTATTCCAATCCTTGTCAAAAATGTGTAGATTTCTACAATAGATTGTATCATATCAAGGTTAAAAAGATAGGATTCTATGCATCATTGCTTTTAAATGGGCTTTTATATCATCAAAACTTTTTGGATCACTACAAAATTTTACCTCTTTTAACTTTAGACTGATAAATCCCATCAAATTATTTGATTCCATCTCAGTTCTTTACAAGAATTCAGATTTAAAGAATGAATTAAATGGTATGCCCCGGTTTAAGATTGTGAGCAGAATGACCATCCATCATTGAGACGCTCAGCAATGGCTTCTTCACCTGCTGCACCCAAAGCCACAAGTAATGGATATAACCGTTCTGCTAACCACTGGACATTACTTGCATGTGGGTAGCTATTTTCAAATTGAATGATCTCTTCAAACCTGCATCAGCATGCAAAATTAGTACTCCACAACTTGAGCAGAAAATCTGATGTCCCTATGTTGTTCCACTATGCTTTTTCTGATTTGAAACTTCATACCTTTTATGAAGCAGACGATGACTGAGCCACTTATCAAATGCCTCAGCCCATATGAGTGGAGGACTACTTGTCTGTAAATGGGTGAGTCCAACATTTTTACAAATACCCAGAATAACAACGCCCTCATGCTTTAATGGTGCTAATGCTCTTCCTAGATTGTAATGAAAAGTGGCATCTCTCTTTGCTTGGACTGACAATTGGCAGAGGGCAATATCAGAGATATAATTATGAACACTGGGTGTAGATTGTGTCCCACACTCAGCTCTCTTGACCAAAGTTTTTTGTCTCACATTTTTAACTCCTGCTTTCATCAATAGCTCCTTCACTTTTTCTGCTAAAACATCACTTCTTTCATCTGTGGCTTTTACCTGCAACAAGAGAAATGTTATGTTGAAGGGTAGAGATCTCCAAATACTGATAAATATGTAAACAAATTACTAGTTCAGTGATGATGCTTTGTTCATCCTCCAAACATTACATTACAAACATTGCATTGTATACTGAAATGATCAATTTTTTTGGGTGAAGATCTTACAGTTGCCTTAAATTAGTGTTTCCAGTAAAATAAACAGACCCCTCTTTCCACAGTTATCAGAAAACAAAACAAGGCCTCTTCGTAACCACTTTAGGATTTCCCAAGAACTTTTATTACAATTGAATAGGGTAAACTTGTTTACTAACATGCTCTGGAGAACCAATAAGATACATTGGACCTATGGGATGAGTAAGGTACAAAGAGATTAACTTACCAAGAAAATTTCTGACCTAATGCCATCAGCTGAGCATTGGTGAAGCAGCCTAGGAGGCCTTAAAATCTATCTATATGTGACATGCAGAAACTGTCAATTTTAATCATTCCTATAAGCAACTGTACTGCCCTTGATGTCTTCCTATATTGACATATAACACATATCCTCTATCAGCACTTATTGGCACTCTAAACTATAATATAGTATCATTTACCCAGTTGATGCTTTAAACCATATAGTTTCATATACCCAGTTGATACTCTAAACCATATGGTTTCATATACCCAGTCGATGCTCTAAGCCATATGGTTTCATATACCCCATAACATGTTTGGTGGATTAGCTCAGTAGACTAAGCAAACTATTTATGTAATCTAACTTTTTTGTGTGTCTTTTGTCAGGCAATTCAACAAACATAATCAGGATCCTCAAATTAGTATCTTTTTTGTCTGATGATTTCTAGCTTCATTTTTTTTTCACATACTAAGCTTTTTTATATTACAGTAAAATATTGAACCATTGTGAAGACAGCTTTTAGGAGGCGCTTCATAAATCAAGACTTTTAACTCATATCAAATTAGCAAAATAGATTCAAGCCTAGCATCTAAAAAACATAGGATTACAAAAGACTTCATGGACTGCATAAGTATCAGATAACTTACTTCATCGTGAAGTTGTGAAATAAGGCCTGGAAGATCCCGGTTACTTGTCTGAGTTTCTGAAGCCTGGCGAGTGGTTACTATAAGCAAATCCGCTCTGGGCCTCCCAGACATTTTGGGCAAATTTTGAATCAAATCCTTGGGCGTAACACCACAAAAGCAGCAATAAGTTTTGTGCTTATACCATCCAAATCTGTGTCCTTAATCCTAGGTAGATGTGGTTCTGGTAGCACTGTGGGCCGTCCATTCACCCCACCATCCACCACATACATCCATCCATCTACCAGCTCATCAACCACACCCTCTGCCACATCAATCCATCCATCTTCGACCTCACAGTTTGGACTGCTATTGTCATTAGCCATTGTACAAATTTCTTTAGGAAATTTCTCTGGAATTCTTATCACCCAAGTGTGAGAAAATCTGCTAGTCCCTACAAGAGTTATAACCACACATATATAGAAAGAAAATGAGTTATAACCACATATATATATAGAAAGAAAATGAGGGGCGGCGGGGCGACGGGGCGAGGAAGTGGGGGGAGAGAGAAGAAGAGGAGAATATACATCCTAGATTGATGAACCTTCCTCGAATGAGATCTCAAAAATGTAAACGTGGACAATAATAGTCAGACAAAGCGGCGTGGAGGGGTCAGTGTGGATACGTACAGAGCCCAATTTGATGCAAACACTAATCAAATATTTGATATACATGGGATAACTCTTTCCTTGCTGAAAAAACACGTATTCTTGAAGGGGACAGTTGTCTTTAAAAACTTGTATTCCACACGTCATAGCTAATATTGTGGCCTCACAAAATTCTCACATTGCAATTACCAGAAGTAGATTTTAATCATTGTCATAGGGCCACTCGTACGCATGAAATATTTGCTTGACTTTAATGCATTATGGGTTATCTTGAATAACACAGTGAGTCAGCAGACTTGTAGACCTGGAATTTATATTGGATGCGGTTCCTCCGCTTGGGTTTTGTGATAGGGTTGAAACCCAAAATGTTTTCTAGAAATAGAATACCTCTACAAATTGAGTTATATTAGACACCACGAGCGTGGAAGAAGATGTATTTTGTTTGTATTATATATTGACAACGAGTAATTCTGTGAAATGATAAGTTTTATCAAATTATTAAGTTTTACTGGAATGGAAAACTTAAGAGGGAAGGGCACCGAGAGCTTCATATTAGCTTGTTCCGAAAGCGTTTCGGATCAAGTTGATTGACTTTTCATTGCTTTGGGGTTGAAGGTCAAGAATCAAAGATTCCTGCAATCACAAATTGATTGTAACTTTGCATTCAAGCAATTAAATATGGGAGAAATAGTATAGAAAAAAGACATTTTCACATTTCATTGTGTTTAAGATCTCAATCATTCACGCTATGTTCATGCACTCTAAACTTATGTAGAACACACAATAATCATATTAAAATGGTGAAATTAGCAATAATTTTCTTTTTAGTTTTGTGTTTACCTAAATCAAATAGGTCAATGCTTACATGGTTTCATATCTGGTCTAATTTTTATTTCTATTTATCTGAGATTTTTATTGTATTTTTCTAGTTTATTTTTGAGTGATATAAAATTGATCTGGTTCAATTTCAACGTATATGAGAATGATTCCAAAATTTAAATGTTCAAAATCGAATTTCAAAATTTCCGTTTCTTTCTATTAATTGTTATGAGCCGACTTTGGTACACATTTTTGTGACATGTTGCCATGTTATGGTATTAAAGAAATTCATTGTGCACTCAGTTATACATGCAAAGAGAGGAGATCAAATAGAAATAATTAGAACACACTTAAATTTCTAAAGGGAAAGGAAGAATATGATTTTCATCATTATATAGACCAAATACATGTTTTTGTATGTTATCTTTAATGTAGCTCAACACCTTAAATCTTACCTCCCAAAGGGTTTGACCTAGGTGAACCCATTTACCTATTGAGTTGACAAACTCCTAAACAATGTCCCTAACACCACCTTGGTATATTCAACTATCAAGAAGGCAAAGGCGAGTAATTTTAGGTGCACATTCTAACTAATCATTTTACATAATAAATATTTGATCAAGTTTGTGACATTGAGATAAAATTTGTGACAGTTGGGATCAACCTTTGGATCACTTTTCTATGCTAGTTCATATTTTGAGATAATCATCAAATTAGGGTCATCCATTTTATTGCTAGAAGTGACAAATTAATTTAACACATCATCGACATCATCCTTCCATCATTAATTATAGAGATAACCACTAGTATCCCTCACTTTTAATTTTAATATTTATTACAATTATTTGTCCCGACTTTAATTATCTATATCTATGTTAGTTCATGTTTAAATGATTGCATTTTCTTAATTACCCTAGATTTATGTAAAAATGATTTTTTCCCTTTACATTTTAGGTGAATTGACATTCCTACACAATCTTCAATTTTGACCTTCCTTTCTTTTTAGGGTTTTTAGATTTAATTTTTTAAATTGTATAATATTATTTTTAGATATACTTAGATTTGGATCCCCTTTTTACTTACATGTTTTATAGATATATCTTCTTTTAGGGCTTTGTGACCCATTGTGCACTCTTGTTTTCACCTATCATACCCAACCTTATTTTTTGCCTCTAGATTTTCATTTGTTGATTTAATATTTTTAATTTAGAGTTCTTGCTATATATATATATAACTTCTTACATTCTTTTACAATATAATTGATTCTAATCTATTTGAATCCACCCTTTATTTGTGTCATTGATTTATCTTTTTTAGGGTTTGTGCCTCTACTATATGATCTTCCCTTGATCCACACCCACACAACCACCTTCTTTGTGCTTCAATGATACATCTTTTATGATGGATTCTCATGTTTCATTACCTTTAGCCTCTATTCATGCTAATATTATAGATTTTGATATGTTAATACACTTTCTAGCATTTGATCTCACTATCCTTGATTCTTTCATGTCCCTTTAAATATTGTTCACAAGCTTATATTTTATTGTTCCATCATGTTTGTACCTTTTCCTCTATCATTCATTTATTTGTTTCCCTTCCTTCCCTCCTATATACCCTCACTTTACTTATCCATGAACCTCTTGTTGTTTCTATTTCTACCGTGGATAGTACTTGTAATTTGCTTGAGCATAGTGATACTTTACCTTTGAGCACTTTTATTTCATATGATTTGATTCATGATACATATTTTGAGAAGGATACACATGATATACCCAATACCAAGCTAGTGATAAAATTATGGATAATACAATATGTGGTAAAAGTACACCTCCCTTAATCCTTCATGGCATTGTTATGCCTTGTGATTTGATGATATACCTAGTGAACATATCCTTTATACATCTCATGATATATTTCCTTCTTTACTTATGGATTCTCTTACTTGTGTCTCTCTTGCTTCATCTTTCCTTGGATCCTAGTGATAAATTGATATGCATGTTCCACCTTCAAATTAGTTTGCAAGTACTTCTTAACTATCTTGTGACTCATGATATATTGATGAAATATTTAGTGATGGACATGGTAAGTTTTTTTTTATCTTCCCTTGACAAAGTTTACGACTCTTTCTAGATTACACACACTCTTGTCTAAGAAAGGTCTACAAGAGTCATAAATTTTTTATTATGCACCTTTAAGTGATCATAGATTATATTATTTTACACCTATTGAACATATAAATGATTTAAACATCCACAAAGATGATAAAAAAATAAGGATATTTTACAATTTTAACTTGTTATATGTGAGTATAATGTGTCATTAGTTGTTGCTAATGCATTGTCTAGAAGGTAAAATTTGTGTTCCAAATCTTAGATCTTTGCAGATTGGAAGAATGAAATCATAATAGAGTATGCCAAGAACATATTCACAAATAATGTGTTGGAAGGGAAGTTGTCAAATGATAGGTATATTTTTTTGTTGTAATTAACTCATTCTCTACAAGGGAAGAGTCATCTTAGTGTTTGTACCAAGGATGAAGGGAAATATTTTGTGGCCAATTCATGAAACCCCTTTGGTAGACCACCCTAGGTATTTCAAGACCTAAAAATAGATTAGGGAAAGGTTAAAATGGAAGGGGCTCAAGGATGATGTCCTCACCCACATCAAAGAATACATCATTTTTTAGAAGAAAAAAATGGAATTTAAACATTTTCAATAGGTATTTTGCAACCATTTCCCATCCCAAAGAAAAAATGGGAAGGTGTCTTAATAGATTTCATCATGATACTTCCTAAAGTCTAAGGTAAGGATATATATGTGTGTGTAGTGGATAGACTAACGAAGTATGCACATTTATTTGTCATCTCTACATATTTTAAAGCATCACAAGTGGTTGTATATTCTTCAAGGACATGATGAAACTCCATGGACTACCCAAGAGAATCATTATTGATAGAGACAACCACTTTATGAACTTGTTTTAGCAAGATATATTTCTCTTGGTAGGATCTAAGCTCACCCCCAACACTAGCTACCACATATAAACATCTGACCATATTAAGATTATGAAAAAATAGGTGGAAGGTTACTTAATAAATTATGTTGTTGATCAACAAAAGACTTGGATCAAGTGGCTCTACTTGGGGGAGCATTGTTAGAACACCACCTACCACATGTCAATAAAGATGACATAATTCATTTCTTTTTATATGGATGAAGCTTCATTGATCTCATTTTGGTAGAAAGGTATATGTTAAGTTAATATTTTGAAGTCACTCAATCTAATAACATCCAATATAATCAAAACCAACATAGGATGTATGCATATTGTCACATGATCAAGATAACATTTGAGATTAGAGACATGTTTTTTGTGGGATTGCAATCATACAAGGAATCTTCCATGAAGGAAAGTGGATTAGAAAATCTCAAACCATATTTATATGAGCCTTACAAAATCTTGAGAAGGACAAGCAAAGTGGTCTATGAGTTAGAGCTGCCAAAGGGAAACAACATGTACACAATGTTTTTTACATGTCTTGCCTAAACAATGTGCTAGGAAACATATCAAACTCTCAGATGAGTTGAATTCAATTGAAAAGTACATAAAATTGGTTCTAATTCCTACATCAATCATAGATGTAAGAGAGAGGAAGTTGAGAAAGAGAAGCACCAATGATTACTTGATTCAATGGAAAGATCTTTGGTGGAGGGTGTAACATGGGAAGGCCCATAGATTTTAGAGCATCCAAATGTTCAATTTCTTGAGGATACATAATTTTGAGTGGGGTGGACTTGTCGTGTCCCATTTCCAAACAATATAATTTTTTGCATGTTAGGTCTATACTTGTTTGTACCTTGCTTTTGTTCATTGTGTGTTTTATCTTCCTCAATATGATTTATCCTCCAACCCCACTATTCCCTACTTTCTGTTAAAATCTCAAACTTCTCCATCCTTCTTCATGAAGTTGGCACATGCACTCCAAGGGGATATACTAGGATGAATGTGCCTGTTTTATAGTTACAACTTGAGCTCACTAAGCTCCTAAGTAGTCATTATTTATGTTGCACAGAGATGGTTCTGCTCTAGGAATAAGGTCAATGTACAAAATTCTACATATTGCTTCAATGACATATAATGAATGACACTCATAAACACAATATAATCCCTCAAGAGTGGGTGATCATTGAGGGTAATCTCATGACACTCATCGTCCAATACCACATGTAAAGAAAAAGAAGCCCAATAAACTTGTACAATAGAATTAATTCATATACAATCTAAAACAATAGCAAAATAAGGACAATACACAATATTTTCACATGGGAAAACCTTTGAGTTAAAAAAAATTAATAAAAAATTTCACTATTGGAAAAAATCTACCATTCTAAATAGAATAATGAATCTCTCTTACTTCATTGTTAAGCATATGTCGTTATAAATAGGCACATCAAAAGTGGTTTTACGCATTATATGAAATCATAATAAAGATAAACATGTAAGTGCTTTAGAACATGGATGAATATAGAACAAGCCCAAAATAACACCTAATTTTTTCCCAAATATTACTTTCACATTTTCCAAAATTGAAAAATTCTTAATGCATTTTCTGATCACTCGTATTGATCACATCTCAACTATTAAACATAGGAAGCATACGACACTTATCCCATACCTATTACAAGATTAATCAGATTATGGGATTGACATAAGACAATATTACTAATAAACAATTCTAACACACTTTATCGATTCAATAAATCTAATTTAAATCAAGATTTCCCTTAACCTAAGCAGATCCCAACTATCGGCTTAGTTGACTGAATATTGCATACAAATTTTCTTCAACATTATTGTAAGGAAGCAAAAAAGGAAAAGATAAAAAACACAAAGGGCATCAACACAAATCAGACTCCCCAAGGGAAAGCTCCAATGGCAAAAAGGAAAATTTTCATATGCTATTTTAAAGTAGGATACATTAAGAAATCTTGTATACATTATGCAGGGCAAACAAATATCATGCTGCTCGTACTCTAATAATTTTCCCAAAAAATTGAGGCTTGACAATAGAATAAAAATACCTTTGCAGGTAATACTTCATGAGTGAGCTTCTTATCAAGATTTGACATTCAGTAGCTTGCTTATATCTCTGTTTAGCAATTCTTCGTTATGCTGGCAACTAAAATCCATGTACTTCTTTAAAAAAGAGGTAAAGAAAATGTTAGAGATGCTTCTCCATCAATTTCTCTCTTTCCAGAGAAAATGTTAAAAAGGGTTTTCTTCCCCTGCATGCCACTATCAACATTTGCATTTTTGTCATCAAGACCAATGAAGAAAATCCTACAAATTTTATGCTTTACCCAAGATAAACACAACATTTCTCTTTTTTCTCTCTCTGTCATTATTCCATAAATATTGAAAATGGAAGATATGTAAGACATGCAACCACTATACCTGCTAAGGTCCCCTATCTTTTGTAGTGCCGAATTTATTATATTAAGTATGCTTTTGCTGATTCTGTAAAGGCCGTTTCTCGCCAAAAAAAGACTTTAAGTAATGAAAATGTTTGAAATCGATATTAGTCTAAATAACCCAAATTTTGTATACAATAATTTATTGTTTTTAAATTTTTTAAATTTTTTTTTTAAAATTTCTTTATATGTTAAATGACACTTGATCTATTGATAAGGTTTGATGTTTCTGAAAAAAATATTAATATTATTTTATCTTAATATAAAAATTACAATTTTTATACATAATACTAATCTTAATACAAAATACTAAATCATTTAACTTAATTTCAAATAAATAGATTAATCTACTAGTTTAACTTGACTCTTTTAAGAAGTTTTATATCATCTAATCTTTTTTATCTTGAATGATTTTAAGTTGACCAAAGTCAAGCATTTTTTAGTGTAAGATTTTTAACATCATAAGAGACGAGACTAAGATTATATCTTAGATAAGTTTGATGGAGTTCCTGAACTCTTTGACTAAAAAATATCAATTAAAATCCAATACTCCATATCAAATTAGAAAAAACAATTTAAATTTAACATAAATCACTTTTAAAAACATAAACAAAATTTAACCAGAATGACTAATTACATCAAATTATTTGATTCCATTTCAATTCTTTACAAGAATTCAGATTAATATACAAGAGAAAGCAAGAAAAGAATGAATTAAATGGCATGCCCGAGATTAAGATTTTGAGGAGAATGACCATCCATCATTAATATGCTCAGCAATGGCTCCTTCACCTGCTGCACCCAAACCCACAAGTGATGGATATAACCGTTCTGCTCACTAGCGGACATTACTTGCATTAGGATGGCTATTTTGAAATTGGATGATCTCAGCATTCCAGAATGATCAGCAGAACAAATACTCTGCAACTTGAGGAGAAAATATGATAATTCTATTCTGTTTCATTATAGTTTTCTTAATTTTGAAACCGCATGCCTTTTATTAAGCAGATACAGCTGAGCCACTTGTCAAATTTTCATGCTTATACCATCCAAATTTATCTCCTCCTTAAGCCTGGCGACTTGGAGCTCTTCTACCACTGTGGGTGGTTTATTCACCCCACCGTCCACCACATACATCCATCCATCTTCCACACCACAGCTTGGGTTTCTATGCTTATCACCCACTGTAGATTTGTCTTTTGAAAATTTCGCTTCATTCACCCAACTGGCCACCGTACAGATCCATCCACCTTCCACCTCATACATCCATCCATCTTCCACCTCAGAGCTTGGGCATCTATTCTTATCAGCCATTATAGAACAATTTTCTTTGGAATTATAACAGTTATAGTTTCTAGGGAATGCTAATCAAGTAGTGATGAGAAAATCTTGTAGTCCTTATAACAGCTACAACCACATATATATAGAGCAAATGAGTGGTGGGCAACAAGAGGGGGATATACGTGATCTTAGTTCAACGAACCTTCCTTGAATGAGATCTCATAGATGGAAACGCGGAGAAGAATATGATCAAACGCAGCAGCGTGGAAGGGTCAGGGTGGATACCTAAAGAGCCCAGTTTGGTGCAACCACTGGTCAACAATTTGATAAAATTTGATTTACACGGGATAACTCTTTTCTTGCTGCAAAACCACGTAGTTATAGAGGAGAAAGTTGTGCTGAGGAACCGTTAAAAACCTGCATCCCCATGGTGAGTCAGCCAGACTTCTAGACCTCCAATTTATATTAGACGCGGTTAACCCAGAAACGTTTTCTAGTTTAACTTGTCTCTGCAAGTCGAGATAGAATGAAGAGCGCGGATAAGGATGCAGATGGAATACGTGTTTTGTTTGTATTACTATATTGACAACTGGTTATTCTGTGATAAGTTTCATCAGATTATTTAAGTTGTAGTGAAATGAAAAACATAGGAGGGAAAGACACCGAGGGCTTACAAAACCGTTGAAGATCAGATTGACTGACTTTTCATTGGTTTGGGGTTGAAGTTCAAGAATCAAGTTTCCTGTACACAGAAACATTGAAAAAGACAATTGCGTCCAATGCTGTTTAACCATTCCTATAGAGCACCAGCAATAATAATACTATAACTTCTATTGATTCTTAGTGGTGCTTATGATTTTAAGCATTTTCGAAGAAAATTACATCACTAAACACTTTCAGAAAGATTTTTTTAGTACAGCTAAGCATTTAAGGAAAACAGCTTTGTCTTATTTAGGGAGTTCTTTTGATAAAATTTCACTTACACTTTAAAATCTTTCAAACTAAAAGATATTGCAAATATTGATTATTTTTAATTTTTTTAATTATTGTTTATATTTTTAAATTCTTGTCTAGAGTTTTTTAGTTATCAATAAGTTAATAATAAGTCTTTTAGAAAGATTCTTCTACCTTGCTGACAAAGAGAGGTTGACCAACTTCTTTGAAATTTTAGGTGGAATTATATATTCCAACAAATCTTTCTTGAGCAAAGAAGATGATTGATCATCCATCTCTTCATTCTTAGAAACTAAGGTAGAAGGGAAATCCTTCAATACCTTTATTTCTTCCTCTCCTTTTGCTAAATAGGGTTTATTAAAAATTTCCTTTTCCTTCTTTGAAAAATTGTGTGATGATGTGACTTTGCCTCATGTGACCATTTAGCTTTCGAAGAAGACTTCCTTCTAAATTGATCTTTCACATCATTCAAAATTTTAGGCTGAAATCTGCCATCCTTTTTCAAAGTGATGGCTTTTGACAATCCCTTATTCAAATCCATGTAAACACAAATTTGAGCATAAGTAGCGTGGAAATACTTAGGTTTCAAGAGACACATGTTTTTTTTTACTAAGGCTCATTTTGAGCAGGTCTAGAATCACACCAAAATTATATAGATAAATAAAATAGGTGCACCCAAATAGGAACCATAGAAAAATAATCATGAAGGGGCTTGGAAGATTGATACCAAGCTTTTAAACTCAAAATTAATCATCCCAAAACCACAACCTTGAATTGAGAAGCAATTTTTGTCTTATGATTAAAAAATAATAATAAAGAAACCATATATGCACAATAAATATCAAATCTTATCTTCACTAATTATTTCCATAACTTTGAAGACCACTCATGCAAAATCTTCAAATTCAGCTAAAAAGCATTGAAATTGTCAATTAGGGCATGACATTTTAAAATAATTTTCTAGCTAACCACTCTATCATCTTGACCAAATTTAACTTTAGGTAAGTGATCCACCATTTTTGCAAATGAACCTTTTTTTTCTAAATTCTAGATCCATAGCCTTTTTAGAAACCCTTATAAGTAGCTTACTTATTTATGTTGGGGGTTTCAAAATAAAATATAACTCCCCCCTCTCCTTCAAAACACTCACCACTCTTGACCTAGCATTTAAAATGTGCCTCTTAATCTTGATATCCTCTGGATAGGATATGGGGGTGCTGGAACCAATTTCACTTATCCATTCTTTCACCCTTCATGCCCCTAAATCTAATAAGTAGGAGCTCCACTTTGGATAGAGAGGTTGGAGAAGAAAACTCATCTACTAAATAAATAGCCAATAACCCATCAAAACTCCAACAACCCTTGATCTGTAGAGCATAATTATCTAGCTATTACCCTATTTGTGTAGTTATCTATTAGAAGGAACTTATTTTCATTAAAGAATGCACAAATACATGCAAGAGTAGTAACAAAATTTACTATATGATAACTAATTTTAACCATTTTATTACTTGCCTAGAACAATTAATATTTTCTTTCTAAATTTGGGTTAATAATGTATTTATGCATAATTTTTTAATAATTTTTTACATTAATTAAGTAGGAAATTAAAACTAATGTCAACAAAAAGAAGTCTAATAGTTTGGTGTGGTTGATTTGTCTAGTACATTTGAAAATTTGAAATAGTTTTCAAGTAAACTAGAGTAAAGGTGAGAAGTGCACACCCTAACACTTTTCCCTCTTGATTTAGACCACCTTGGATACATGTTTATGATCTTAAGGGGGTCCTCACATATATAGCTTATTAAAATACTTGTTTATATTCTTAAGGGGGTCCTAAAACTAACTAATTTGCACACATTTTAAAGGGGTCTGGAAATTCCTTGAGTTATGAGTCTAGGTTGTATATTTCAAGGTGCAAGAAACCTACAAATAATATAAAGACAATACACCTAGGTGTACATAAAAATAAAAATAATATAATAATTGTAATTATGTTTTTAGTGCCACTTTGAAGGGGCAATCCTCCCAATAGATCATAAAATCTAATTATAATATTCAAGATGCTTTACACTTGGCAAGTTAGTACAATATATATAGAGTCTTATTGGAGACAACTAATAGTATCCAATGCATGTGCAATAAATATTTTATTCTAATTCACCATATGGGTGACTTCTAAAGAACATGAATTTGATCTAATACTAACTAATTATACCTAATACATATTTGAGAATAGGTAAATCCTAACATTGCCTTTTGAGTATATGCATGGAAATGGGGGACCAAAAGGGAGTTAAAGGTGACCACTTTTTTAAATCAATAAAGAATTACCTTGGATGAGAAATTGAAGATAGCCACACTCAAAATTTGAAGATGGGACAAGAACAATATTTTTAGTGCTCAAAGTTTAGTTTCTAAACTACTACTTTTAAAAAAATGGTAGAGATTAAGAGGTTCAAATAGGGGGAGCAGACAAAGTGCTCCCATTTTGTTAGAAAATATAACATAACATCCAATGTGTTCCTCTTAAAATGTTGAATTTTATAAAATATTTTACAAATCAGTTCAATCAAAAATTGGCTAACATCACATAGTTTATGCCTTTTTTTTGCTAAATTTTTAATGAATATATGATTTTTTACTATTTTTCAAAGTGGCACATCCTAAAAAATAAAAAGTTGAGATTGTTCTCCCCTATTTTTTGAAAACTAATTGAAAATCAAAAATTATTAATGTGCATAAAATAGAACATCTAGAATGTAAAAATGTATATTTTTTTAAATAATTTAGATGAATGGATAAAAAATGACACCATAATTACCAAACATAGGTTATTGGAAAAAAAAGAAGACATTTACAAAAGAAATTGAAGATCAAAACCTTAACATATTTTAAATGTAGAAAAAACTACATGGTTAGAAAGGTAAGAGAAATATTAATGTTATTGTGATATTTTTTTAGATCAACATAAATAATTACACAAACCTGATGGAGAGTGTTGATGTGTTTTTTATGCACTTTTCAACACAGGCAGTGCGTAGGTGCACTACCTCTCTTGAAAGAATATCTTCCACAATCAAATTTCAGAACACTATCCCAAGGTCTCTAATGTCAGGTCTTGACAGTGTTTGGAATATCTCAGTTGTTTGATTTGATTTGCTGGAATCACAAGGCGGTCTTACGTAGGAATTACAAATCATGGGAGGTTGGATCTTGAAGTGGAGTTCTTGGGATGGAAAAGTTGTTCTGCATTGGCTACAGGTTCAAACAATAGATTTGGACTCCATTTTGTCATTGGATTTGGCTTTACAATGTGCAATGAACCTTAGCATAGATTACTCATTAAAAAAAAGGAAAAGAAGGTAAGGAAGAGGGAAAGTTCCTAAATCTGCAACTAACTATGAATAGTGACAATGGAGTTCCTGCAATGGACGACCTCTTAAAACAATGTCCCACTTAACCAGAGATCTCAAAGTATCATGGAACTTGTGCTATCTTCTAAGGTCCGCAAATGCTTTGTCCTTCATTCACCATGTACATGCATGAATCAAAGATAAATGTTTTTGAGTAGCTTTGAATTCAAGCCCAGGCTAGCTTTACACAGCTATCCACCATCAATGAACAACAAAAAGTATGGGCTGAGAAGTTATCAACACAACAAGAGTTTTCATGATCACAAGACAACATTCCTAAAATCTATTGAAACAAGAAAAAGCTAACTAGAACAGCAATAAAGTCTAAGTTAAACACCTAACAATGGAGATTGGACCAAGCAACATGTGAGAAACTTAGAAAATGCACCAAGTCAATGTATTTTCTTTATAAATTTCTGTAGCATGTCTTTACAACAACTCAACTCAACTTTGCAAATGAGAAGAGAGCCCTATTTATAGTTTTCCAAAAGTCAAATGAATGGAAAAGATTAATTCATATTGTGTGGCCACGATTAATTACAAAATAGGGTTTCACCTACCCCCAATATATCATAATTTAAAATTATATTTTGTCATTTTCCCTGTTTCGTCACCTAGTGACAGCACTGTAGCTCTTTTGTCATTTAGTGGATTGCTGTTTTCACTGTAGCTACTCTTCTGGGAGTTCATCTTTGGTGGGGCTATTCTCCTTCCTTTTAGAAGCGATGTATTCAATGAATTTGAGGATGACCGCCTGGAGCTTGTCTATTTCAATGATTTCATATCGCAACACCTGGTAGCTCCATTCTTTCGTGTTATCTTCCAGTTTCTTCCAATCCTCATCATACTTTGCACTTTGGTCTCTGAACAGCTCCGATTGATCGAAGGCCCAGACAACAAAACTTAGGAATTCCACAGTGATCTCACCAGCCATCCCGTCCTTCATCTTCTCCTAGAAGTAGGGCTTTATCTTCTTCAGATCCATTTGTACTGTGGGCATGTCGTAGTCCATCATCAACTTGAGATAACGAGCACACTCTGCCCTGATTTCCTTGATCCATTCAATGTCTGGATCCACCTTGCTCATGATTTGTTCCAGCCTCTCCCTCCGGTTGTCAAAGTCCCGCCGCCATACATCCATTAGCCAGTGATCATCTTTCTCGAATGCAAGCTCCTTCTCCCACATGGCTTTTGGCATCCGAAGGATAGCCTCGATCCTTGGAAAGGTGGAGTCGTAGGTCACGTGGAAGTCGGTACTGAGCTTCCTAATACCTTCCAGGGATTGCAACAAGTCCAAGAACCTGTTGGCTGTTCGCACAGCCCGACTAATTCCCATGTTTCCGACGTATAAGACTCATCAAAACCAGTCCTCTATGGTCTTCTCCAAGTTCTTCCTTCTTTCCATCTTATCAATCTATTCCTTGGATAGCAGTTGGGGCGCGGCCGTGGATGTGGTAGGTAGGTCGTCCACTGAAGACCATTATTGTATGTAATTTGTTAAGGCTGCGACCTGTGCCTTGAGCTCATCCTTCGAGATCTTATCTTCTTTTATCAGATGCACCACCATAGCCACTGACTCCTCAAGGTTCCCGAATTTCTACTCTCTGGTGACGGTTCCTAAGTCGATGGTGGAGATGTTGTAGCTTACCCCAGCTTGGCCAATCACAGGCATTGCTATTTGCACTGCTCGAGATCCAGACACATCCATTGTTACCCTGGATTGGACTTTGGGCTTCTTCTCTTTCTTTGTTGTGGTTTGGGCTCGAGCCAAGATGGCCTCTAACCTTGCCCTTGGGTCCTTTAGCATAGGGGTTTTTCTTTCGAACTGCCTTTCACACCACTCGGGCATAGCAGATTTTCCCTTGGGTGAATCGTGGTCACCTTTTCCCTTCTCGGTCAAGGCCAAGGTTTTCGCTCCTTTCTCTTCTGGGGATTTTTCTTTCTCTTTGGCAGCATCTTCTTCCTCCTCATCGGAGTCATGGACAAACACGAGGCGTTTGACAGGTAGCACGGTGGGTGGATGCTGAACGAGACTTTCTTTTTCTGCCGTCTCTTCTTCTTTCTTTTCCTCAGTATACTCAGCCTCGAGGGTCCTAACAACTTGGGTTCCACCCTCAATTGATCCTTCTTGCTGCTATTTTTCTGGTGGCTGCCCTTCTTCATCATGGGGTGACCTTTCTACCTCTACCTCGGTGTCTCTCAGCTGTCGTGCCATCTCCTCCTCAAGGTCATCGTCAAAGGTTTGCATGATTACCTTAGCACCAGAGCTATCTTCCTCGTCCTTGCTCTCAGAAGAGCCCGTTCCCTCCTCCTCATAAGCCACCTTGTCGATGGTTCGGTGTTCGTACTCCGAGTGCTCATGGTACTCACCGGCCTCCTCCTCAACAGGCTTCGAGGCTTCCTGCTCTCGTTCCTCCCATTCCTCAGAGATCAGCATGGTGGCTTCCATAGCCGGTGGCCCTGTCGATGGTTGTGACAGCTGAGCAGTAGCGAGGACCTGCGCAAGGGCTGCTTGAAGAGTCAGATCCATTAGGATTTGGGAGAGCTCAGGAGGAAGGTTCTGCATTTGTCTTGAGAGAGCCCCGAGCATGGTGGCAATGGGAATAGGTGTCGTTATCATTGCTAGAGGGAGCGATGTGATTGGTGACATGGCAGTGGAGGAAGGGGAAGTAGTCATGGCGGAAGAGGAGTCAATAATTATTACAGACTCGGTCAGAGGCGAAGGGGCAAGATGGACAGAAATGTCCACTGCCGGCGGGGATGCAGCGACCATAGCCAGGGAGGTAGGTGGTGCAACAGGAGGGGTAGGGATAGCCAAGAGAGGCTCTAATTGATTCGCATCCTTTGCCTCCTCTTCTTGGGTTGAGGATTATTCCGCAGTGCTCCCTGCCTGCCTGAGCCTTTTGAGAGGTGAGCCTCCCATTTCTTTCCTTGCGTAGACCTTTGGGTTTGAGGACTGTTATGTTTCAGTCCCCTTTCTCTTCTTAGATCTGAAGCAGAGGAGACTTGGAGGTCCCGCCAGTAGAAGTGGTGGCAATGACATCCTTTGTGGCACTCGGATCACTTTTGAGCCCTTCATAAGTCAAAATTATTCTTGCTACTTTAATTGAGCCACCTGCCCATCGATCGACTCTTTAGTGCGAGCCAAGACTGGCTTGGTTATAGTGTCGAGGTCATCGACTTCTTGCTTGTCCCAGTCAATTGATGGTATAAAAAAATTGGCGACTGCAGGGTACTTGAGGTGCATTATGGTGCTCTCATCTTCCTCGAATTGGTCTGGTATGGGGAAAAGCTACACCTTCCTCAAAAACTGCATAGTCATTCGCATGTAGTGCCTTGCTCGTACCTCTTTGTTGTCCTGGCAATCCACCTAGAAGTCTTCAATGTGATGCAAATGGGCGTACCCTGGTCCTAATGCCTTCCTGACGTGGCCATGTGGGTCTATTCGTGGATGAGCAATGTGTAAGTAGAAATGGTATTTCTCGAAGTTACCGACACACTGGGAAGTTTGCAGTCTATACATGCCCCGACCCAAAGTCATGGGATAAGAAATCCCTGCTATGTGTTTGCTACTGAAGATTGCCTATATGTGTTGGAGCTGCTGGGAAAGCTCCAGAAGGATGATCCGATGATTCGGGTACTGAGGCAATCTGTTTGGCCTTTCAGTGAAGCCCTGGGCACGTATGTACATGAACTTCAGATACTAGATAAAGAGGAAGGCATACTGTTTCAAAAGTGCCCTGGCACTGTGGGAGACCCTCCTCTCGAAGTCTCTGGTAATCATTCTGATAATATGGCCGGTGAAGGTGTCGTTTACTCTGCAGTATTCCCTTTTGAAGTTCTGGTATTGGAGCTGTGGGTACCTGTCATATGCTTTGAGTCTTCACCCTTGCTCTTGATCGGGTGCCACAAACAACCTGTTGTACTGTCTCCGATATGCTAAGTAATAGACAAGATAGGAAGTCATATAAAATTTAGAGCTCTTCTTTATGTTGACAAACTGCTCATGGAAGCAATTACTTATGATTCCTCCCTAGTAAAACGAAGTCTTTGTGGTGACATCCTCGTTTCCACACAGAATCTGCTAAACGAAGTACACCATCCATTCCTGAACGTAGGTAGCCGTAGGAAGACCCATAACCTGGCTTAGCATCGTGACCAAGTCCTGGTAATCTTCGTGGAAATCACTGCGGAAGAGTTCTTGAGGAACCTTCGCAGGGCTGCCCCGCCTTTCCTTGAGCCAATGCAGATTTATTAACTTCTTATAGCCTGTCGGATTATCATTCCACGCCACCTGAAATTCTTCTATGGTGGAGACTTCCATCTCCTTAAAAGTGGGGATATGAAAAGTCTTTATAATTCCTTTAGGCGACATGTCGGCGATAATTTTTCCCTCTTTATCAACGATTGTCCTTGTGTCTGGTTGATATGCTTCCCGACAAGCCATTACCAACTCGGGGGCCACGAGGGATGGAGGGAATCTAGTAGCCTTTGCTATTCCACTCTGCCTTATCAATCTTGCATTCTTTGTCATTGGATTGACCCTGATCCTCTGCGTGAATTCATCAATATCAACTTGGCCTATGTTGGTGTCAGTGATCTCCTTCCAATCCATGGTGACTTTTGAGTGGAGAGGCTCACCCTGGAATTGGTATTTCATCTGGTCCTTGTCGTCTTTCCCCCGAGGGGTCCTTCCTGACTTCTTCCCTTTGTCCTTCTCGGCGGATGCCCCTGAAGGTCCTGCACCCGATTCCATATATCCTGCAAGCAAATGCGTAGTTAGCACAATAGATCACAAAAGCATTAATGTTAGCTGGAAATCTAAAGGTAACATCCATTTTAAACAATCCATCCATTAAGCATAACATGATCTTTATTTCCTCTGATGTTATTGATCTTTGATTAAGGGTATTTGGACACTTCGGGCCTGGAGGGCCGGACTTCGTCAATAGGAATGCTATTTAGAAGGGCAAACATAGTGGAAGGCTCTCGGAGATTCTCTTCGGTTAGATTTTAGTGTTTTAAAAGGTATGCAATGAAGAGGACCAAAATTAAGCATTTGGGCCAAAGTTAGATTCCAGATTTGGGCTCGTTTGGATCGGTTTAGGAGAATCTGGAAGTCTCGGGTTGGGGAGCCGTCTAGAGATGGCAGTTTAGAAGTGCAGACAAAAGACGAAATTCTGAATACGGAACTCTGGGGATCGGGGTCCGGAGGATCAAAGGACGATTGGTAACTTAATTTTAATTTTGAATGTTCAGGCCAGCGATACCAGGAAGGTGCATGTATTTCACCGTTTGTGATGGCAATCGCCGGACGGAAGTCCGGAAGGGGCAGCTCGACAGTAAGGACCTGACAGGGGAGTCTACCGCTTCGATTTCATTTTCCAAGTTCGACGGCGAAAGGGAGAGCAGAGTCTGAGGCTTAGAATGGCGAGTAAGGATTTCATTTGGAACGGCAGACTTCAGATGGAATCCCGCACACCGGATCCCAACGCGGATGAGGGAGGGACTCCTGAGCGGCAGAGTCCGACAGAAAAGAGGCCGTTTCTTGTTTAAGTGACATATCGGCGGCGAACGGATGTCCGGAGCCCAGAGGGGCGGTCAAGAGTTTCTCGTCGAAGGCGGATAAGGAAGCATAGAGACCTAGTGCCTGGAGCTCGACAATAACTAAAGATGTTGAGTTTAAATCGTATGCCAACAGCGAACGAAAAGGTGGAGGCTAGAGGGCGGGACACCGGGCGAGATTTTCTCCTCGGAACGACAGACAAGGATAGGATTCCCGAGCAACGGAGTCCGGGGGACATGAGGCCATTTTGCTTATGTGACATTCCGGCAGCAAAGAGGAGGTTGAGGGCCAATAGGCGGGATGCCGTCAGAGTTTCATCGTTAAGGTTGGCATAGCACCCACAGAACCTCGAAAATAGAACTCAGGGGTCCCAGGCCCGAGAGACCCAAAGGGCGTCCGCTTTTCTTTGAAATGCCCATGGTGAGGAGAAGGGCAGACCCCGACAGTTGGGAGGTCGGTGTTAGATTGCTATTTTGATGCAGCAGAATTTCAGCGGACTTCCGAACAAGGAAGTCCAACGGGCCGGGCCGAAGGGAAGAATCACCGTTCGGAAGGATGGTTTATTGTTTGAGTTAGGACGGCCGAGACAAGCGCTGGGCCTGAAGGAGACAATCTCCCTGTGCGAAGAACGAACGCAGCAAGGAAAAGTCCCAGATTCGTGATGAGGGCATCATTGAAGGTTTCTCAAGTTTTCAACACGTGGGTTTTGTGCACAATGTCATTTTTTTATCATCTTCATGCCTTCTTAATGTATGTTGTTCATTTAAATCCTTAGAAATCATAAAAGAATGCGTGGGAGGGCGAACGGAGGGCCTACCTCGAAAATGCGATGCGGGGAGATGTGGGATCCACCTACGATCAATAAAGTGATGCCGAGGGCGATGAACGTGAGGATGTTGAAGACGGTGTGCTCGTCAATCAAGTTTTCCAATCACTCTACAACTCTGCCAAATGATAATGATGGGTCAGAGTGGGTCTTT
>VDFB02075321.1:226113651-226295058 GCA_007258455.2 Sequoia sempervirens | reverse complement strand
AGTACACCATCCATTCCTGAACGTAGGTAGCCGTAGGAAGACCCATAACCTGGCTTAGCATCGTGACCAAGTCCTGGTAATCTTCGTGGAAATCACTGCGGAAGAGTTCTTGAGGAACCTTCGCAGGGCTGCCCCGCCTTTCCTTGAGCCAATGCAGATTTATTAACTTCTTATAGCCTGTCGGATTATCATTCCACGCCACCTGAAATTCTTCTATGGTGGAGACTTCCATCTCCTTAAAAGTGGGGATATGAAAAGTCTTTATAATTCCTTTAGGCGACATGTCGGCGATAATTTTTCCCTCTTTATCAACGATTGTCCTTGTGTCTGGTTGATATGCTTCCCGACAAGCCATTACCAACTCGGGGGCCACGAGGGATGGAGGGAATCTAGTAGCCTTTGCTATTCCACTCTGCCTTATCAATCTTGCATTCTTTGTCATTGGATTGACCCTGATCCTCTGCGTGAATTCATCAATATCAACTTGGCCTATGTTGGTGTCAGTGATCTCCTTCCAATCCATGGTGACTTTTGAGTGGAGAGGCTCACCCTGGAATTGGTATTTCATCTGGTCCTTGTCGTCTTTCCCCCGAGGGGTCCTTCCTGACTTCTTCCCTTTGTCCTTCTCGGCGGATGCCCCTGAAGGTCCTGCACCCGATTCCATATATCCTGCAAGCAAATGCGTAGTTAGCACAATAGATCACAAAAGCATTAATGTTAGCTGGAAATCTAAAGGTAACATCCATTTTAAACAATCCATCCATTAAGCATAACATGATCTTTATTTCCTCTGATGTTATTGATCTTTGATTAAGGGTATTTGGACACTTCGGGCCTGGAGGGCCGGACTTCGTCAATAGGAATGCTATTTAGAAGGGCAAACATAGTGGAAGGCTCTCGGAGATTCTCTTCGGTTAGATTTTAGTGTTTTAAAAGGTATGCAATGAAGAGGACCAAAATTAAGCATTTGGGCCAAAGTTAGATTCCAGATTTGGGCTCGTTTGGATCGGTTTAGGAGAATCTGGAAGTCTCGGGTTGGGGAGCCGTCTAGAGATGGCAGTTTAGAAGTGCAGACAAAAGACGAAATTCTGAATACGGAACTCTGGGGATCGGGGTCCGGAGGATCAAAGGACGATTGGTAACTTAATTTTAATTTTGAATGTTCAGGCCAGCGATACCAGGAAGGTGCATGTATTTCACCGTTTGTGATGGCAATCGCCGGACGGAAGTCCGGAAGGGGCAGCTCGACAGTAAGGACCTGACAGGGGAGTCTACCGCTTCGATTTCATTTTCCAAGTTCGACGGCGAAAGGGAGAGCAGAGTCTGAGGCTTAGAATGGCGAGTAAGGATTTCATTTGGAACGGCAGACTTCAGATGGAATCCCGCACACCGGATCCCAACGCGGATGAGGGAGGGACTCCTGAGCGGCAGAGTCCGACAGAAAAGAGGCCGTTTCTTGTTTAAGTGACATATCGGCGGCGAACGGATGTCCGGAGCCCAGAGGGGCGGTCAAGAGTTTCTCGTCGAAGGCGGATAAGGAAGCATAGAGACCTAGTGCCTGGAGCTCGACAATAACTAAAGATGTTGAGTTTAAATCGTATGCCAACAGCGAACGAAAAGGTGGAGGCTAGAGGGCGGGACACCGGGCGAGATTTTCTCCTCGGAACGACAGACAAGGATAGGATTCCCGAGCAACGGAGTCCGGGGGACATGAGGCCATTTTGCTTATGTGACATTCCGGCAGCAAAGAGGAGGTTGAGGGCCAATAGGCGGGATGCCGTCAGAGTTTCATCGTTAAGGTTGGCATAGCACCCACAGAACCTCGAAAATAGAACTCAGGGGTCCCAGGCCCGAGAGACCCAAAGGGCGTCCGCTTTTCTTTGAAATGCCCATGGTGAGGAGAAGGGCAGACCCCGACAGTTGGGAGGTCGGTGTTAGATTGCTATTTTGATGCAGCAGAATTTCAGCGGACTTCCGAACAAGGAAGTCCAACGGGCCGGGCCGAAGGGAAGAATCACCGTTCGGAAGGATGGTTTATTGTTTGAGTTAGGACGGCCGAGACAAGCGCTGGGCCTGAAGGAGACAATCTCCCTGTGCGAAGAACGAACGCAGCAAGGAAAAGTCCCAGATTCGTGATGAGGGCATCATTGAAGGTTTCTCAAGTTTTCAACACGTGGGTTTTGTGCACAATGTCATTTTTTTATCATCTTCATGCCTTCTTAATGTATGTTGTTCATTTAAATCCTTAGAAATCATAAAAGAATGCGTGGGAGGGCGAACGGAGGGCCTACCTCGAAAATGCGATGCGGGGAGATGTGGGATCCACCTACGATCAATAAAGTGATGCCGAGGGCGATGAACGTGAGGATGTTGAAGACGGTGTGCTCGTCAATCAAGTTTTCCAATCACTCTACAACTCTGCCAAATGATAATGATGGGTCAGAGTGGGTCTTTTATACCCCTAATCGTAATTAATGACCCCATTAAATGTAGGTACGGTGGGGAAAAGTTTGGTGAGTTTGAATGTCAGCAACGGTGGCGGGAAACCTGGGGTCCGATAGCTGGGAGGACACAAGTCGGCGGCCACTTTGAATATTTTGGTTTGATCGGGACGGCGACAGCAGAGAGCGAGTCAAGGCTCGAATGGCGGAGTTCTGCTAAAGATCTATAGTCGCGGACGGCGGAACCATTAGGAAATTTTGAACTAGGAATTCTGGATGATCGGGCCCGGATCACTAGACGACAGTCAGGGTTTCTCGCAGATTTCGTTCGGTAAGTAAGGTGGCAGGACATGAAAGGCGGGATGCCGTCAGTGGTCTGCCGCGAAGGACGACGAAGCACAGACGGAACCCCGGGAGAGGAACTCTGGGGATCGGGGTCCGAAGGGTGAAACGACCGTCAGAACTTCCACAAAATTTCAGCAAACGGAAAAAGGGTATTCAGACCCCGGGGTCCAAGAGGACGCGAAGCGGACGCCGTCGGAACGACAGACAGAACGGAGAAACCTAGCAGGGGAAGCCTGAACGGCCGGGGCCGGCAGGGCCCGGAGCTGTTGGAAGGGGCGAACTGCCAAAGTGATCCCGCGAGGCAGTAGAACATGACAAAAATTAAAAAGGAAGGCATGGTCAACTTACGGTAGAACTTTAAAGCAACATTGACCATCCGAGACACCAAAAAATGGGGCATGCAAAACGACGCAGCGACAAAAAATGACCCGACAAGGCGAAAGAAAAGAGGGTCCCCATTCTAAACGGGGTGTGTGTGCTAAGGGCACAACAAATGGCGATTCCGCTGGAGAACGCTCCCGAGCGTTCTAAGGATAAATATTCATTCAGGACCCAGAATCTCTCGTTTCGCAGACTAGGAGTGGCTTCCATAGATGAGTCTGGGGGAACAAGATCCTTAATTGGGTCAGTTTATAGGACATCTCAGAAGTGTGTGTAGTGAATTCATTCCGTTCCTCGGGATAGTGAACAGGGTTACCAATTCAACCGAGTGAGCTACATAAATCGTCTAACACCAAAAGTAACCTGGACATTGCTCCACTGCCAGTCAGGCGTCCATAGGCCTTACAGAGTTATCGCTGCAATCCCGTGGATATTGCTCTACTGCCGACCGGACGTCCATAGCCCCGGTAGAGTTACCCAAACACCCATATAGTCGTTTATTTTTTAGAATTCTTTTGTTCTTTTGCTTCGATATTCCTTCAATGTTCACTTCTTATTTATCATTCAACTTGACTAGGTAAGCACTGAAGCCTACGATGGGTTTTAAACTGCAGTGGTCACTAGAGCAAACTTAAGATTTTTCACTCACTAGGGTGTCATAACAACCATGGCACAGTCCTTCAGAAATGATTATTATGTGTTTGTGCGAGATCCGAGATGTGTGTAAGAAGATCCAATCCAGGGTCAAGTTCTGAGCAGAGCTCAAACAAGGAAATCATTCATGGATAGCTTTCAGAGGTCGATAGTCAAGAGTGAATGTTTAGCTGAAGAATACAAAGGACGAACAACAAAGTAAACTACTTGTCAAGCAAGCACGACCACCACTAAGGAGCGGGAAACAACTTTTCAAAACAAAACTTGCCGGGAAGGGGAAACAAAAAGAGCAACGCACAACAAAAAATGCAAACAAACTTGAAAAACAATCTACCTAACCGATGTACAAATATTTACAAAGAAGAGCTCGAATGAGCTCAAGCCTAGAAGTAATGCTTCAGGTGCTGCCCGTTGACCAGCAACGGGACATTCTCACCAGTTAAGGTCTTTAGGCGGAATGCATTATCTCCCAAAATCTCAGCTATTTGAAAGGGGCCAAGCTAGAGCTTATCGAATTTGTTGTGTCCCCCTTTCTTTTCATGGGCCTTGTCCTAATACAGAACCAGATCTACAATTCTAAAGGCTTTGATCTTGGCCCGACGGTCGAACCATCTTTTAACTACGCCCTGATGCTTGAAATTTTTTTCTATTGCACGGTCTCAGACTTCCTCTTAATGCAAGAGCTCAGCTAACCGAGCTTCCCTCCAACCTCCCTCATAAAAATCGTTGATGAACTGAAGAGTATGAATTTTCAAATGGATAGGAAATACAGGTTCCAAGCCATAAACTAGGTGAAATGGGGAATCTCCAAGGGTAGCCTTGTGGCGGGTGCGATTAGCCCAAAGGGTGAAACAGAGCTGGGTATGCCAGTCCTTGGGATTCCTATCTAGCAGTTTTTTGATTATGGTAATCAGCTTTTTATTTGTAGATTCAGCAAGGCCATTGCCTTGGGGGTAGTAATTGGATGAAAACTTAAGGGCAATCCCGTAGTCAAATGCCCAACTAGCAAATCTCAATGAAGCAAAAGCTGGTCCATTGTCACATACCAAAGCATAAGGACAACTAAAGCGATTTAAAATGAAACTTTCTAAAAAATTAGTAACTACTTCAGTTGTGCATTGATTACATACTATCGCTTCCATCCACCTAGTACAGTAATCAGTAGTGGTAAGAATGTACCTGTGTCCCGCAGATGATGGAGGGCTTACCAGACCGATGAAGTTGAGACCCCATCGCGTAAACGGCCTTACCTCCAGCACAGGCTGCAGTGGGACAGCAACATTCTTTTCCCTGGTGGCAGCAGTCTGGCACGTGTGACATGAACGGACATGACAATGAGCGTCCTTGAAGATAGTTGGCCAATAATACCCCACTCTCAATATCTAATGTGCTATGGAAGAACCGGAACCATGGCCCGTGCTAAATTTGTCGTGGAACTCTTTTAAAACACGATTCGCTTCTTCCTTACCTAGGCATCTTAAGTAGACACCTTCATGATTCTTCTTGTAGAGAATGGAACTCTGTAGCTTGTAACCATTGCTTTTCAATCTAAGGGCCCGCTTTTGGACTCCTTGCAAGTGTGGTGGACACTTATGGTTCAACAAATAATAGACGACATTTTGGTACCATTCTCTGGGAGATACATCATCAAGTTGGTACTACTGCATAGTGAGTTCGGGTCCAGCTTCTGCTGCTACTTCAACAATTGTGCAGGTGAGTGCCTGTCCTCTTACCAACTTCATCGGTTGGATCTCCATGTCATATTCTTGGAGCAGGGTGACCCATTTAGCTCTTCTCTCACCTAATTCATTTTGCATGAGCAACGTTTTTACTGCTGGGTCAGGGACAATGGCAAACACCTTATTGCGTAGGATGTAGTGTCTAAATTTATTCACCCCTCTGACGAGAGCATACACCTATTTTTCTACATTGTGATACCACAATTCAACATCTTTTAAGGGAGCACTCATGAAGGTGATTGGGTTCTCATTTCCTTCCTCGTCCTTCTGGGTCAACATGCTAGCACATGAATGCTCTAAAGCGAACAAATAAATGTAGAACGGCTTCAGATAATCTGGGTTGAATAACACAAGGGCCTTGGCGATGGCCCGTTTGATTTCCTCAAAAGCTTGTTTGGCATCGGGTGTCCACTCAACTTTGGCATCTTGTTTTAACATAGCATTGAGAGGTTTAACAATCTCCGCGAAACTCGTGATGAACTTCCTGACGAAATTGATCTTTCCGAAGAAGGATTTTAATTCTTTCTTACTTCCTAGGGGAAAATTTTTGAGTAAAGACTCGATATGTTCAAGGTTGATGGAGATACCTCATTCTGAAATAATGTGCCCGAGCAATCTGCCTTCGGTCACTCCAAAAATACACTTTTTGGAGTTAAGGGAAACCCCGAACTCCCTGCATCTCTGAAACACTTTGCACAAATCAGAGATGTGATCACCTCTTTTCTTAGAAAACACAGTTAAATCATCCATGTAGATGATTATGCACTTGCCAATCAGATCCTTAAAGGTGATATCCATGGCGCATTGGAAGGTGGCGCCGGTGTTGATGAGCCCAAAAGGCATTCTCCTATACGCGAACGTCCCCCACTTGGTGGTGAACGCCATTTTATGATGATCCTCATACTGTACTATTACCTGGTTGTACCCGGAGTATCCATCGAGGAAAGACATCATCTGGGAGCCGTTGACGATTTGCAACACCTCGTCCAATGAAGGTACTGGATATTTGTCTTTCTCTGAGGCGCTGTTCAGATTGCGGAAATCTACACACAATCTAATCTCCCCATTCTTTTTTCTGACTGGGACCAAGTTGGCCACCCACGTGGAATGCCTAACCAGAAAAATAATTCTTGCCGACAGTAATTTCTGTACTTCCTTGTAAATGACAGGTTCCAACAAAGCATTGATAGGACGCTGCCGCTGACGGAATGGCCTCACTTCTGTCTTGAGAGGGATGGTGTGCGTGATGATAGAAGTGTCATATGTCTTTAAATCTTCGTAGCTCCATGCCACCACATCATGATATTTCTGCAACGCATCCGTTATTCCCTTCTTTTCCTCTACCGTGCACACCTTGCCGATAAAAACATTCTTGATCCCCTCGTTTGTCCCAAGGTTGTGGGCATCGCACTGGTTGCTTATGGCCTCCTTTTTCGTTTGCTGATTCTGGTCTTTGATCTGGTCTAAGTCAAATATGCATTCTAGCTGAACCATGCCCCTGGGGATCATGTTGGTTTTGAGGTTGATAACCCCCTTTATGTCCAATTTGGCTTCCTGTAGATCAATTTCATCAATTATTTGAGCTACGAAGACATCAGAACTTATGATGAATTGAAGGATATATTTGTCATCATTGAAGACTTGCAAGTGGGTAACATTATCTGTGACCGATGGCGTGGATGTCAGCTCAACTGTGAATTTCTTGAGTCCAGATAAAGAGAGAGGTTGTAAGGTGCTGGCTGCTTGAGCCAAAGCATCGACTGTTCAATTTTGAGCACGAGGGATCAATTGTATATTGAATGCATCTAAGCCCTCCAAGAGATCCCAAACCCTGTGCCTATAGTTTGTAAGTCTTTGATCATGACAGGAATACAACTTCCTAACCTGCTTAACTACGAGCTCGAAATCCCTGAAAACTTGCAGCACTTTCACATTTTTCTTCAAGGCCATGAGAAGGCCAAGGACCAAGGCCTTATATTCTACTACGTTGTTGGTACAATAAAATTGCAATCTATAACCTGTAGCAAGAAAGGTCTTACCCGTTGGACTAACGAGCTCAAACCCAATTCCCGCTCCTTGCTTGGACTTGGATCCATCAAATCAGAGCGTCCAACACACGGAAGGTTCTTTATCTTCGGGTCTGATTAAGTTCCTGTTTCCTTTCAGCTGGGTGATTGGCTCCGTGATCTTGGGGGAATTTTCTGGGGCGGTGTGGTGAATAGGGGTGGTTCTGTTGGTGCCTCCTTTGGCGTTTCAATCTGAGGAGCAGCTGATCCTTTAACATGTTCGACTGCCGTTTGACATAAACAACAATCAAACTTGGAGTGGGCAACATTGTGAACCCTGCACCAGTTTGGCAATAAGAGATCTTGGAAACTCATCCGGGTGCCCAAGCTAAGTTGGTGACTAACACACTTTTCCAGGAACCCCTGAAAATCACTGAGTACCCCCCAGTCATTGTCTTCATTAGGCCTATCATTTGGCTCCACCAACCCCTCTGTACTTGGAGATATTTGAGTGGGATCTATCGGAGGACTGCACAACACTAAGAGTACTTCGTCGGTACATTCCTCTTGAAGCTCAACCTCATTTTGGTAGGTGAAAGGATGGTAATTCCCCAAGTCGGTCTCAACAAACAACACCTCATTAATATTATTGTACTCCGTGATCATATATTTCATATAGGGTTCATGGTCGATACAGATTTGATTTGGCAGCCCCTTCCATGGTAGCCACATGTGAGAAAGGTCTGTGGCGGTATATCCATTCAGTGCTTTAGTGAACTGTCTTCCCAAGATGATTCCATATGCATCGAGAATGTCTGCCACCTGAATATCAATGACTTGTATCCTTGGGTCTGTGGCAATTTGCATTGGGATCCAATTTATTTCTCCTACGATGATAATCTCTATTTTGTCTAGCTGAGTGACCTTCCTCCTTGAAGGAGTGGGGGTGAT
Organism: Sequoia sempervirens; assembly: GCA_007258455.2. NCBI lineage: Eukaryota > Viridiplantae > Streptophyta > Pinopsida > Cupressales > Cupressaceae > Sequoia > Sequoia sempervirens. The sequence goes on along the minus strand of VDFB02075321.1, from coordinate 226,286,541 downwards.
GCCAAGAGCCTTGCATACTGCTAAGGGCATGACATTAGTAGACGCTCCTGAGTCGAGCAAGCAATTATGTAGGTTCTTCTCGAAGATCCTGATGGTGGTCAGGAATGGGGGAGTTTCCAATCTCCCTTGGAAGATGCCTGTAGGCGTATCCATGTGAGCTACTTGACCCTTGTTCTTGTCACTGCCTTTATCCCTGTTCTATCTAAACGGTAGGTCCTTGGAAACTTGCCTATTACTCTGCTCTGGTTCCTTTTCAATTTGTTTACTCACAGATTGATTTACAGGTATATCCTTCTTTTTCTCGGTATTATCCTATATTTCTGATTCTCGCCTAGGCCATTCAAAGGTAACCCTCTTAGTTGGTGCCTCTTGCGGTGTGCTGGAAGACAGAGCTCCATTAAGGATCCTAAAGAAGGCATGCCTTACAGTAGGGACATTGAGTAATTCAAAGGCTGACAAATTGATTTTTACCTTCTTGAACTCTTCTGCCACATATTCGCCCATTTGCTCAATTTTCAAACTAAAAGCTTGGCCTATGGCCGAACTAGGAGGTTGGACTTTCGTTTGATTAGGCGGGTTTTGGGATTGGCCTTAAGGATGATTTTGTGACTGGTTTTGAGACCCATTCTTGTTGAGGTATTGGGTAGGTATATGGCGAGATCCAGGGTTGTTGCTGGCATTAGGATCCGGCGGAGTGGCAAAATTGTTTGGTGGGGTAGAAGTTGTAAAGGGTCCACCTGCTTGTCTATTCCTAAGGAAGTAGGGAGTCGACCTTTGATGGAACATGTGGACCTCATCTACAAATGGTTCATCTTCATCTACTTGACCATTATCTACTGAATCGAAAAGCTGAGCCAAAGTTTGCTCATTACTTACCTCTTGCACTTCTCCATCTTCAACTGGAGTGGGCTCGACCTCAGGCTCATTACAGTCGCCTCACGGAAATGACGCTTGATTAACCATGAAACATGAGGAATTGTACGGCTCAGCTGGGACGATGTCCCTACAGCTAGCATTGTCCACTGCATTCTGCACTTCTACCTGGAATATTTCAGCAGCTGTTTGGAATTCGGGGCAATCCAACTTGGAATGTCTGCTAGTTTTATGAATCCTGCACCATCTGGACAAGGCTGCCTCGGCAAGGTATACTCCGCTGGTCATTTTTTCATTGCTTGCCAGCTGATCGAAAGGCGTAGGGACACCTCCGTTATTGGGCCTGGTATTCCATGCGCGATTCTGCCTCTGAGAAGGTCTCCTTTCTGAACTTTGATTATCATTTTTCCCCCTATCATAGTTCTGCCCAGAGGAAGTGCTTGCTTCTCGATTATCCCTACTGTCCCTATTGTCTCAGTTGTCCCGGTTAAGATTGGCCTAGAAATTATGCTGGGAAGCTTGCACCTGATTGTTATAATTTTTTAGGTGCATCATTTATGTGGACATTTTCTTTATCATCTCAGTCAACTCCTCTAACTTGTCTTTCTCGGTCCTGCTCCCAGGCGATGGCGCCAGATTTTGGAGGAAAGCGGGTGGGGCTGTGAGCTGATTCTGATAAGCCGGAGGAAACTTTGGTCCCGACAGGTACAATGGTGCTTGGGGCTGCTAGGAATGCACCTGTTGTTATGGAGCAGCCTGAGAATAGTTATACTGCTGCTGGGGTTGCAAATAGGAAGGCATGGGAGGCGCATAATTTAGTGGCTACCCTGGATGTGGTACCATAGGCAACTGAGGTACTTGGTTCATAAAAGGGGTTTGATGAGAAAACACCTGATTAAGCCCCTAAACCTGCATCGGGTGAGCTATTAGCCCCAAAAAAGGCAACGGGCCAGAGATATTCTACTCCAAGTCCACACTGGCGACAACAACCTTTGTATAGGAGATCACCAGGGTAGTGAGTGTTGGGCGCATCCTTTTCACTAAAGCCGACGTGAAGTTGTCCAATGCCGCATAATAGATCGGGAGAGCCGCAACATCATTATGGAGGTACGGGTCTTGGAGCCTTGTAAAGGCGCGATGAAAGCGGTCATTGAAGGATCCAATAGGTTCATTTATCTCCCTCCTAACTGACATAAACTGTTGATAAAGTTTTGAAGGACTAATGGGGATCTTGTATTTCAGCAGGAAGGCGTCCTTCATTAAGTTCCATGAGGTGATGGATCCCCTCGGCAGATTGATGTACCAATAGAAAGCTTCTTCTTCCAACGAATGTGGAAAAAGGAGGCATGCGACATCCTCATGATCAACTCACATTTTAGTAATTGCTGTCTCGAATATTTTGATATGCTCCTCGACTGTTCTTTGTAGGTCATGCGGATGGAACTTCAAACAAAATCCCTCTAGATTCTTGGGCATATCATGGTAAGCAGCGAAATGTAACGGCGAAGGGTTATGTGCTAACCAAGCCATGGAGGGTGGCGGATGTGGTATTTGTTATTGGAAAATGACAGTTTGGGGCTGTATCTGCAATACAACAACAATCTGGGACTACACTTGAGCTGCGGCTGATTGGACTGTACCCTGAGCTGGAAGGGCCGGGGAAGGAGCAATCCCTTGGCTGACAGAGACAGGAGGTGCAAATGCAGTTTAAGGTGGTTGGATGGATGATGAAGGCCAACCGAATGAAGGTGAGGGTGGAACGGAGGTGAATGGAATGGAGGAAGAGGAAGAGGCAACGCTACTTCCTTTGACTCACTTTATCCTTGTAGGAGGCTGTAATTCTTCAAATTCTCCCCTATTTGGTGTTGACCGTAGAACTCTTTGAAATATTTCCGAGGAGAACGATCTGATTCGATCTAGCTTCGATCTTAACCTTTAGCCTTTTATTCCAACTTCAAGCTCTCCTTTTAGTGCCAGTTCTGTTGATGTATTTTTTATGCACTTTTCAACACAGGCAGTGCGTAGGTGGACTACCTCTCTTGAAAGATAATCTTCCACAATCAAATTGCATAACACTATCCCAAGGTCTCTAATGTCAGGTCTTGACAGTGCTTGGAATATCTCAGTTGTTTGATTTTATTTGCTGGAATCACAAGGCGGTCTTACGTAGGAATTACAAAACATGGGAGGTTGGATCTTGAAGTGGAGTTCTTGGGACGAAAAAGTTGTTATGCATTGGCTGCAAGTTCAAACAGTAGATCTGGACTCCATTTTGTCATTGGATTTGGCTTTACAATGTGCAATGAACCTTAGCATATGTTACTCATTAAAAAAAAGAAAATAAGGTAAGGAAGAGGGAAAGTTCCTAAATCTGCAACTAACTATGAATAGTGACAATGGAGTTCCTACAATGGAAGACCTCTTAAAACAATGTCCCACTTAACCAGAGATCTCACAGTATCATGGAACTTGTGCTATCTTCTAAGGTCTGCAAATGCTTTGTCCTTCATTCACCATGTACATGCATGAATCAAAGATAAATGTTTTTGGAGCAGCTTTGAATTCAAGCCCAAGCTAGCTTTACATAGCTATCCAGCATCAGCGAACAACAAAAGGTATGGGCTGAGAAGTTATCAACAGAGCAGGAGTTTTCATGATCACAAGACAACATTCCTAAAATCTATTGAAACAAGAAACAGCTAACTAGAATAGCAATAAAGTCTAAGTTAAACACCTAACAATGGAGATTGAACCAAGCAACATGTGAGAAACTCAGAAAATGCACCAAGTCAATGTATTTTCTTTATAAATTTCTGCAGCATGTCTTTACAACAACTCAACTCAACTTTGCAAATGAGAAGAGAGCCCTATTTATAGTTTTCCAAAAGTCAAATGAATAGCCAAGATTAATTCATATTGTGTGGCCATGATTCATTACAAAATAGGGTTTCACCTACCCCTAATATATCACAATTTAAAATTACATTTTGTCATTTTCCCTGTTTCGTCACCTAGTGACAACAGTGTAGCTCTTTTGTCATTTAGCAGATTGTTGTTTTCACTGTAGCTACTCTTCAGGGAGTTCTTCATCTTTGGTGGGGTTGTTCTCCTGCCTTTTAGAAGCGGTGTATTCAATGAATTTGAGGATGACCGCCTGGAGCTTGTCTATTTCAACGATTTCATATCGCAACACCTGGTAGCTCTATTCTTTCATGTTATCTTCTAGCTTCTTCCAATCCTCATCATACTTTGCACTTTGGTCTCTAAACAGCTTCGATTGATCGAAGGCCCGGGCAACAAAACTCAGGAATTTCACAGTGATCTCACCAGCCATCCCGTCCTTCATCTTCTCCTGGAAGTAGGGCTTTATCTTTTCCGGATCCATTTGTACTGTGGGCATGTCATAGTCCGTCATCAACTTGAGATAACGAGCACACTCCACCCTGATTTCCTTGATCCATTCAATGTCTGGATCCGCCTTGCTCATGATTTGTTCTAGCCTCTCCCTCCGGTTGTCAAAGTCTCACTGCCATACATCCATTAGCCAATGATCATCTTTCTCGAATGCAAGTTCCTTCTCCCACATGGCTTCTGGTATCCAAAGGATAGCCTCGATCCTTGGAAAGGTGGAGTCGTAGGTTGCAGGGAAGTCGGTACAGAGCTTCCTAGTGCCTTCCAGGGATTGCAACAAGTCCAAGAACTTGTTGGATGTTTGCACAACCTAGCTAATTCCCATGTTTCTAACGTATAAGACTCGTCAGAACCAGTCGTCTGTGGTCTTCTCTAAGTTCTTCCTTCTTTCCATCTTATCAATCTGTTCCTTGGATAGCAGTTGGGGCACGACCGTGGATGTGGTAGGCAGGTTGTCCACTGAAGACCATTGCTGTATGTAATCTATTAAGGCCACGACCTGTGCCTTGAGCTCATCCTTTGAGATCTTATCTTGTTTTATCAGATGCACCATCGTAGCCACTGACTCCTCAAGGTGCCCGACTTTCTGCTCTCTGGTGGCGGTTCCCAAGTCGATGGTGGAGATGTTGTAACTTACCCCAGCTTGGCCAATCACAGGCGTTGCTATTTACACCGCTCGAGATCCAGACGCATCCATTGTTACTCTGGATCAGACTTTGGGCTTCTTCTCTTTCTTTGTCGTGGTTTGGGCTCGAGCCAAGATGGCCTCTAACCTTGCCCTTGGGTCCTTTAGCATAGGGGTTTTTCTTTCGAGCTGCCTTTCCAACCACTCGGGCACAGCAGATTTTCCCTTGGGTGAATCGTGGTCGCCTTCGCCCTTCTCGATCAAGGCCAAGGTTTCTGCTCCTTTCTCTTCTGGGGATTTTTCTTTCTCTTTGGCAGCATCTTCTTCCTCCTCATCGAAGTCATGGACGAACACGAGGCGTTTGATAGGCAGCATGGTGGGTGGATGCCAAATGGGACTTTCTTTTTCTACCGTCTCTTCTTCTTTCTTTTCCTCAGTATACTCAGCCTGGAGGGTCCTAACAACTTGGGTTCCACCCTCAATTGATCCTTCTTGTTGCTATTTTTCTAGTGGCTACCCTTCTTCATCATGGGGTGACCTTTCTGCCTCCGCCTCAGTGTCTCTCAACTGTCGTGCTATCTCCTCCTCAATTTCATCGCCAAAGGTTTGCACGATTACCTTAGCACTGGAGCTAACTTCCTCGTCCCCGCTCTCGGAAGAGCCCATTCCCTCCTCCTCATAAGCCACCTTGTCGATGGTTCAGTGTTCGTACTCTGGGTGCTCATGGTACTCATCGACCTCCTCCTTAACAGGCTTCGAGGCTTCCCGCTCTCGTTCCTCCCATTCCTTAGAGATCAGCATGGTGGCTTCCATAGCCAGTGGCCTTGTCGGTAGTTGTGACGGCTGAGTAGTAGCGAGGACCTGCACAAGGGCTGCTTGAAGAGTCGGATCCATTAGGATCTGGGAGAGCTTAGGAGGAAGGTTCTACATGTGTCTTGAGAGAGCCTCAGGCATGGTGGTAGTGGGAATAGGTGTTGTTATCGTTGCTAGAGGGAGCGATGTGATTGGTGACATGGCAGTAGAGGAAGGGGAAGTAGTCATGGCGGAAGAGGAGTCAATAATTATTACAGACTCGGTTGGAGGCGAAGGGGCAAGATGGACAGAAATGTCCACTACCGGCGGGGATGCAGTGACCATAGCCAGGGAGGTAGGTGGTGCAACAAGAGGGGCAGGGAGAGCCAAGAGAGGCTCTAATTGATTCGCATCCTTCGCCTCCTCTTCTTGGGTTAAGGGTTGTTCTGTAGTGCTCCCTGCCTACCTGAGCCTTTTGGGAGGTGAGCCTCCCGTTTCTTTCCTTGCGTAGACCTTTGGGTCTGAGGACTGTTCTGTTTCAGTCCCCTTTCTCTTCTTGGATTTGGTGAGCGGAGGAGACTTGGAGGTCCCGCTAGTAGAAGTGGTGGCAACGACATCCTTTGTGGCACTCGTCTCACTTTTGAGCCCTTCATAAGTCAAAATTATTCCTTGCTACTTTAATTGAGCCACCTGCCCATCGATCCACTCTTTAGTGTGAGCCAAGACTGGCTTGGTTATAGTGTCAAGGTCATCGACCTCTTGCTCGTCTCAGTCAATTGATGGTATTAGTAAATTGGTGACTGCAGGGTACCTGGGGTGCATTATGGTGCTCTCATCTTCCTTGACTTGGTCTGGTATGGGGAAAGGCTGCACCTTCCTCAAAAACTGCACAGTCATTCGCATGTAGTGCCTTGCCCGTACCTCTTTGTCGTCCTGGCAATCCCCATAGAAGTCTTCAATGTGATGCAAATGGGTGTACCCTGGTCCTAATGCCTTCCTGACGTGGCCATGTGGGAGCAGTATGTAAGTAGAAATGGTAATCCTTCAGTTCTTTCTCGAAGTTACCGACACACTGGGAAGTTTGTAGTCTGTACGTGCGCCCTGGCCCAAATTCATGGGATAAGAAATCCCTGCTATGTGTTTGCTGCTAAAGATTGCCTATATATGTTGGAGCTACCGGGAAAGCTCCAGAAGGATGATCCGGTCGTTGGGGTACTGAGGCAATTTTTTCAGCCTTTCAGTGAAGCCTTGGGCACGTATGTACGTGAACTTTGGATACTGGATAAAGAGGAAGGCATACTGTTTCAAAAGTGCCCTGACACTGTGGGAGACCCTCCTCTCGAAGTCTCCGACAATCATTTTGATAATATGGCCGGTGAAGGCGTCGTTTACTCTGCAGTATTCCCTTTTGAAGTTCCGGTATTGGAGCTGCGGGTACTTGTCATATGCTTTGAGTCTTCGCCCTTGCTCCTGATCGGGTGCCACAAACAACCCATTGTACTATCTTCGATCTGCCAAGGAATAGACAAGATAGGAAGTCATATAAAATTTAGAGCTCTTCTTTATGTTGACAAATTGCTCATGGAAGCAGTTGTTTATGATTCCTCCCCAGTAAAATGAAGTCTTTGTGGTGACGTCCTCGTTTCCACACAGAATCTCCTCAACGAAGTACACCATCCATTCCTGAAAGTAGGTAGCCGTAGAAAGACCCATAACCCGGCTTAGCATCATGACCAAGTCGTGGTAATCTTCATGGAAATCACTGCAGAAGAGTTCTTGAGGAACCTTCACAGTGCTGCCCCACCTTTCCTTGAGCCAATACAGATTTATTGACTTCTTACAGCATGTCGGATTATCATCCCACGCCGCTTGGCATTCTTCTATGGTGGAGACTTCCATCTCCTTAAAAGTGGGGATATGGAAAGTCTTTGTAATTCCTTCAGGTGACATGTCGGCGAGAATGTTGCCCTCTTTATCAATGATTGTCCTTGTGTCTGGTTGATATGCTTCCCGACAAGCCATTACCAACTCGGGGGCCATGAGGGATGGAGGAAATCCAGCAGCCTTCGCTATTCCACTCTGCCTTATCAATCTTGCATTCTTTGTCGTTGGATTGACCTTGACCCTCTGCGTGAATTCATCAATATCAACTTGGCCTATGTTGGTGTCAGTGATCTCCTTCCAATCCGTGGTGACTTTTGAGTGGAGAGGCTCACTCTAGAATTGGTATTTTATCTGGTCCTTGTCCTCTTTCCCCTGAGGGGTCCTTCCTGACTTCTTCCCTTTGTCCTTCTCGGTGGATGCCCCTGAAGGTCCTACACCCGATTCCATATATCTTGCAAGCAAAGGCGTAGTCAGCACAATAGATCACAAAAGCATTTATGTTAGCTGGAAATCTAAAGGTAACATCCATTTTAAACAATCCATCCATTAAGCATAACATGATCTTTATTTCCTCTGATGTTATTGATCTTTTGATTAAGGGTATTTGGACACTTCGGGCCTGGAGGGACATACTTCCTCGGCAGGAATGCTGTTTGGAAGGGAAAACATAGCGGAAGGCTCCCGAAGATTCTCTTCAGTTAGATTTTAGTGTTTTAAAAGGTACGCAATGGAGAGGACTGAAATTAAGCATGTGGTTCGAAGTTAGATTCCAGATTTGGGCTCGTTTGGATCAGTTTAGGAGAATTTGGAAGTCTCAGGCTGGGGAGCCGTCTAGAGATGGTAGTTTAGAAGTGCAGACAAAAGATGGAATTTCGAATACGGAACTCCAGGGACCGGGGTTTGGAGGATCAAAGGACGACTGACAACTTAATTTTACTTTTGAATGTTCGGGTCGGCGATACCGCGAAGGTGCTCGTATTTCGTTGTTTGTGACGACAATTGTTGGATGGAAGTCTGGAAGGGGCAGCCTGGGAGTAAGGACCTGGCAGGGGAGTCTGCCGCTTCGATTTCATTTTCCAAGTTCGGTGGCGAAAGGGAGAGCGGAGTTCGAGGCTTAGAACGGCGGGAAAGGATTTCATTTGGAACGGCGGACTTTGGATGGAATCCTGTACAGCGGATCCCAGCGCGGATGAGGGCGGGACTCCCGAGCGGCGGAGTTCGGCAGAAAAGATGTCGTTTCTTGTTTAAGTGACATATCGGCGGCGAACGGATGTCCGGAGCCCGGAGGGGTGGTCGAGGGTTTCTCGTCGAAGGCGGATAAGGAAGCACGGAGACCCGGCACCTGGAGCCCGATAGTAACTAAAGATGTTATGAGTTTAAATCATATGCCAGCAGTGAACGGAAAGGCAGAGCCCGGAGGGCGGGACGCCGGGCGAGATTTTATCCTCGGAATGGCGGACAAGGATAGGATTCCTGGGTGACGGAGTCCGGGGGACATGAGGCCGTTTTGCTTATGTGACATTCCAGTGGCAAGGAGGAGGTCGGGGGCTGATAGGCGGGACGCCGTCAGAGGTTCACTGTGAAGGTCGACGTAGCGCCCACAGAACCCTGAAAACGGAACTCCGGGGTCCCGAGCCTGAGAGACCCAAAGGGCGTCCGCTTTTCTTTGAAATTCCCATGGTGAGGAGAAGGGCGGGCCCCGACAGTTGGGAGGTCGGTGTTAGATTGCTATTTTGATGTGGTAGAATTTCAACTGACTTCCGAACAAGGAAGTCCAACGGGTTGGGGCCGAAGGGAAGAATCGTCGTTCGGAAGGATGGTTTATCGTTTGAGTTAGGACGGTCGAGACAAGTGCCGGGCCCGAAGGAGACAATCTCCTTGTGCAAAGAACGGCCACGGCGAGGAAAAGTCCTGGATTCGTGATGAGGGCATCATTGAAGGTTTCTCAAGTTTTCAACACGTGGGTTTTGTGCGCAATGTCATTTTTTTATCATCTTCATGCCTTCTTAACGTATGTTGTTCATTTAAATCCTTAGAAATCACAAAATAATGCGCGGGAGGGCGAACAGAGGGCCTACCTCGAAAATGCGATGCGGGGAGATGTGGGTTCCACCTACGATCGATAAAGTGATGCCGAGGGCGATGAACGTGAGGGTGTTGAAGACGGTGGGCTTGCCAATCAAGTTTTCCAATCGCTCTGCAACTCTGCCAAATGATAATGACAGGTCAGAGTGGGTCTTTTATACCCCTAATCACAATTAATGACCCGATTAAATGCAGGTACAGCAGGGAAAAGGTTGGTGAGTTTGAATGTCGGCAACGGCGGTAGGAAACTCGGGGTCCGACAACTGAGAGGACACAAGTCGGCGACTACTTTGAATATTTCAGTTTGATTAGGACGGCGACAGCGGAGAGTGAGTCGGGGCCTAGATGGCAGAGTTCCCCCAAAGATCCGCCGTCGTGGACATCAAAACCATCACGAAATTCCAAACAAGGAATTCCGGATGATCGGGCCCGGAGCACCAGATGGTAGTTAGGGTTTCTAGAAGATTTCGGTCGGTAAGTAAGGTGGCGGGACGCCGTCAGTGGTCTGCTGCGAAGGACGATGAAGCATAGATGGAACCCCGGGAGAGGAACTCCGGGGAGCGGGGTCCAAAGGGTGAAACGGCTGTCAAAACTTCCACAAATTTTTAGCAAACGAAAAAAGGAGATTTAGACCTCGAGGTCCGGGAGGACGCGAAGCAGATTCCGTCGGAATGGCAGACAGAATAGAGAAACCTGGCAGGGGAAGCTCGAATGGCTGGGGCCGGCAGGGCCCGAAGCCGTTGGAAGGGGCGAACTGCCAGAGTGACCCCACGAGGTAGCAAAACATGACAAAAATTAAAAAGGAAGGCATGGTCAACTTACGGTAGAACTTTAAAGCAACATTGACCATCCGAGACACCAAAAAGTGGGGAACGCAAAATGAGGTGGTGAGAAAAATGACCCAAGAAGGTGAAAGAAAAGAGGGTCCCCGTTCTAAACGGGGCGTGTGTGCTAAGGGCACAACAGAGAGCATACTGAACATTTAGTTATTTTTCTATATTTTGTAGAAAACATATCTTTGGGAATTGACATTTAATTCCAACCCTTTGGGTTGGATGCCTAAGACAAATCCAAGCCTAAGGGTTAGTATTTTCTAAGACAAATTATAGAGTGGGAGTTTCTTTCTATGTAAAACATAAAAAGTAGTCTAATTTAGCATGTGGATCCCATGAGTTTGGACCCACATGTGCTTTTTTCCCCTAAAATTTACATATTCTCTGATATACAAACATAATTTTCATGGTTTTGAGGAATTGCATCATTGCTTGACTAATATATCAAAATTTATTCTTCTATTGATACAAACTATTAAAACTACATGTTTATAAATTAAATTTGATAGTATCAATCATTATTTTTATGTTTTAAAAAATTTAAATTATTATTTTCATATTTTGAAGAATTTGAATAATTATTTTTATGTTTTGTATTTGAATTTGATAATTGTTAATCATTGTTTTCACCATTTTAACCAATTATATTAGATTGATATAGAACTCAACATCATACCAAGAAAATTGATCAAAAACTCAAACATTGGAGGAGCATGAAGCCAAGAAAAAATGAAACAACCTAATACAATTAAAAAATTAAATCCTAAAGTTGAAGGCACATCCTCTTTGTTGTCTGAATTTGATATTGAATGAATTTCTCAAACATTGATTGAATTTATTTAACTGCAAAAGTGGGGCTAACATACTTGATTATATTTTGATATTTCATAATGCCAATGCATTTAAATTTTCTATATGTTTCACCTTGCATGTTTTTATACAAATATTATTTCTAATTTTATAGCTATACTTCATAGAGATGGTACTTGTCCTATATAAACATTTCAATTCAACAAACAATTTTTTTTTACCTGAGATAATCAAATTTGATGTAAAAACTTCAAATTCTCTTCTTCTACATTGTCAAGTAAACAAAATGGTTTTGAAAAGGTGATGGAGCAAGAAAAATATGGCGGTACTAGAATTCAACTACATGAAAAAGTGTTCCCTTGTCGGACAAAGTGTAATAACTAGACAAAGTTAGAGAATTTTGGGTATGTATCATGGGTTACATGCCTTTTTACCATTTTTAGCAAAGGCCATTTGGTGCTCGCCGAATCTGCCAAGCACAAAATGAGAGAGAATTTTTAACTGTTAAACCCTCAACCCTATATAGAGACCTACAAAGGGGAAAGAGAAGAGTCCTGAGAGACATAGAGGAGTAATGAGGGATGGAGGGAGAAGTTTAATGATCTTAATGATAATGAAGAATATATTTTCCCCCATTCAATCAATTTCACACACATCCAAGTAACAAAAACAACACACATGGCATCCTAAACGATAGGAACACGGTAAAATGATGCTAGTGACAAATATCAACAAGATTGTTGTGGAAGTGGTACAACATGTTGCCTCACATATTTTATGAGGTCTTTCACTTGTACTATTTATTTTACTTGTGGCATTCAAGGTCTTTTGTAAGGACTTGAATTTGAACCCAAATTATGGCCAAATTAGGAACTGGAAACATCAAGTAACAATTGTTGAATTTTATTGATTTGTGTCACAAACTTGACATCATGCTTCTTGAGGATATTGTGCTAGTCCATCACCTACATATAAACCTTCTGAACATTTTCTTGAATGGTGTTGAACTTGATGGCATGTCCTTATAGTGTGAGACCTACCATTTGATGACCTAGACTTTTATGCTATTTAACTTAATAACATCTTGGAAATTTTATGTGTAGTGTTGAAAAATGTCACCCGTTACATTTTCACACTTTTTTGGGCCCTCCTTGTAAAATTAAGCTTAATGTTGCCTTGATTTAGTCTTGTAATGTGTTTAACACATTCACATTAGGTCTTGGGCCCTTGTGAACTAAATGAACCTAGTTGTGCCTTATTTAGGGCATTGTAAAGTGTTGTACCACACTTTCACACTAATCTAGGGTTTTCATTATTTAATTGGGCTTCTTTATTCCCTATTTGGCCTTATTTTGCATCCACAAGCCTCATTTAATGCATCTCTCTAAGGATAACCCTAACACATATGTGATGACCAATCAAAAATTAAAATGTTTTTGGATTGTGTGGCCCAAATTTGGTGATTTGGGACTCATACACCACCTTGGACATATGGGTACCACCTAGGTTTTAGGGCCCCAATTTGGATTTCACATGAATCTAAGCATTTCTTAAAAAATGTGTCACATAGCCCGGCCTAATGGGACTCATGCGCCACTTCTAACATATGAGTCCCACATGGCTTAAAATTAACTAAAATTCAAATTCTTGGTGGGATTTTATTCTCCTAAATCTGATGTTAGCTTGTAGTACTGTAATTTTGGGAAATTAGGCATAAACAAGTATAAATACAAGCTTATTCCACATATTTTCTCCTAATCTTTCAAGTATTCATGCATTCTAGCAAATTTGAGATCACAAGGGCATTCAAGAGTATACAAAAGAATTCCAGAGTCTTCAAGAGATAATTATCAAGTGTTTTGGAGCATTATTCAAGTATCAAGCTGGAACATAGATTTTTGGGACCCTAAATGCTTGCTCTTATACTTCTAGGGTTTTTCACCTAAAAGGAGAGAGATTTTAGGTCCAAAAATGCTTATGTAACACTCAAATTAGGATGTGTGTAATGTGATATGATGTAAATGAACTTAACTAAATGTAATTGACTGATTAAAATGAACTAGAATGAATGCAAAAGTGCAATTTAGGTTATGTTTAAAAACACATTGTGATATGCAAATAACTATGAAAATGAAGAAATTATGCAGAACAAAAGGTACAGGGGTAAATTTGAGTGCACCTAGATGATGTGTGAGCTTTCTAGAGTGTCTGGAATGTTGATGAAATTTACTAATTTTTCATAGTGTGACTCATTCACCCAAGGTGGTGAATTAGTCCTCCTATTGATGAAAAACTATCGCGAATTGATTTCTGTCTGTTGGGATCTAAAATCTGACAAAAATCAAGTTTCTAGTCCTAAGGTGGGACTCATTTCCACAGGTAGTGAATTAGTCCTCTCTCAAATTTTTGAAAAATGAGGAGACAACTCTGCAACACCAAATCTTGGAATGTCTACTTGTCGGGTTGCCAAAGTCAAATCTACAAAAAATAGACAAATAAGTCTCTCCAAGCTTGAATTTTACTTATGTTGACTTGAAACACCTAGTTGACATAAAAATCAATCTTCAACACCTAATAACCTATCAAATCTGTAAACAAAAGGCTGTAAATACATAAGTAAAGGGGGAAAAATGATTAGGGTTAGTGAATAGGGATTTTCCTTGGTCAAACCCCACTTTTGGTAATTAAACCGTTGAAAAGATAATGAAATGAAAGAGAAAGATAAAGTAATAACATGCAAATGATATCAACTCACCTAACTCTTGATCTTGTAATGTTAATGGCAGCTTCAAAGTTCTTGAAAAGATGTTGTAGAATGCTTGAATGCTTAAGTGAATAGGTGGATAAGTGGACTTGATGAATGTGGGTTAAAATGAGGTGAAAATTACTTATTTATACAATTCATGTGCCTTATTATCCGTTCATACCTCATCACAGGCCGACATAAGGTAATTTGAACTCCTAAGATGACTAAGATACCTATAGAGGGAAGAGGTAGAGAGGTGAGGGGGAGAGTGAAGAAAATGAGATAAAAGTTCACAAAGAGGGAAAGATGGGTAAGGAGAGAGGGAGAGAGGTGGAGAGGCAAGGAAATAACTAGAGAGGGGAGAGATATAGTGGTGTGATACCTACAGCCTAGGGGGAGAGATAGGGTGAGAGAGAGAAGAGAGGGAGAGAGAAAGGGAAACATTGGTAGAGGAGTAAAAAGGGATGGAGGGAGAGGTAGACATGGAGGGAGTGAGATGCATAGGGAAGGAGGAGATAGAAAGGTGATAGTGTAGAGAGGTGAGGGAGAGAGAAGAATAAGGAGAAAGAGATGGCTAAGGAGGGAAGGGGTGGTAGAAAAGGAGTGACTAAGAGACTTATAGAGAGGAGATGTATCTAGAGTAGAGGGGAGAGAAGAAAATGAGAGAGAGAAGTTCACAAAGAGGGAAAGAGGGGTAAGGAGGGAGGGAGAGCTCGATGGAGAGGGAGAGAAATAATAGGAGAGCCCAGAGAGATATGGAGGTGAGAGACCTATAGCCTAGGGGTACAGGTGAAAGACATAGGGGTGAGAGAGATAGAGGGGGAGAGAGGTGGGTAATGAGACAAGGAGGGAGAGGTAGAGATGAATAGGGAGGGATGGAGAGGCAGACAAGGAGTGACTAAGAGACCTAGAGAGGGGAGAGGTAGAGAGGTGAGAGGGAGAGAGAGGTGAGAGGGAGAAGAGAGGGAAAGAGAAAGGGAAGTATTGGTAGAAGAGTAACACGAGATGGAGGGAGAGGTAGACATGGAGGGAGTGAGAGGCATAGGGAAGGAGATATAGAGGTGATGACATAAAGAGGAGATGCATAGAGAAGAGGAGAGAGAGAAGAACAATGAGAAAGAGATAGCTAAGGAGGGGAGAGGTAGACAAGGAGTGATTGATACCTATAGAGGGGAGAGGTAGAGAGGTGAGGGGGAGAGAGAAGAAAATAAGAGAGAGAATTTCATAAAGAGGGAAAGAGGGGTAAGAAGGGAGGGAAATAACTAGACAACCTAGAGAGATATAGAGGTGAGAGGGGTAGTGAGACAAGGAGGAGAGGTAGAGAGGTAAAGAGGGGAGGAGGGAGAGACTTGGAGATGGGGATAGGGAGAGAGGGTGGGAGGGATAGGTAGTGATTGAGAGAATGGGGAGAGATAGGAAAGACATAATAATAGAGGGAGAGAGGAGAAGAGAGAGGTAGAGAGGCAAGGATATATAGATGGGGGTAAGGAGGGAAGGTAAGGTAGAGAGGGAGATAGAGAGAGAGTGGGAGAGACCTAGAGAGGGGAGAGAGAGGAGAGGGAGAGAAAAAGGGAAGTATCAATAGAGGAGTAACAAGGGATGGAGGGAGTGAGACACATAGGGAAGGAGGAGATATAAAGGTGATGACGTAGAGAGGGGAGGGATAGAGAAGAGGAGAGAGAGAAGAATGAAGAGAAAGAGATGGCTAAGGAGGGATAGAGAGACTAACAAGGAGTGACTGAAGTACTTAGAGAGGGCAGAGGTACAGAGGTGAGGGGAGAGAGAGAAGTTCATAAAGAGGGAAAGATGGGTAAGGAGGGAGGGAAATAACTAGAGATCCTCGAGAGATTTAAAGGTGAAGGACCTACAACCTAGGGAGAGAGATGTGAGAGACATAGGGGGAGATAGGGATGAGAGATATAGAGGGAGGAGAGAGGTGGGTAATGAGACAAGGAGGGAGAAGTAGAGAGGTAAAGAGGGAAGGAGGGAGAGACCTGGAGATGGAGGTAGAGAGAGGGTGGGAGGGAGAGGTAGTGATCAAGACAATGGAGAGAGATGGGAAAGAAAAATAATAGAGGAAGAGATAATAAGAGAGAGGTAGGTAGGCAAGGATATAGATGGGGGTAAGGAGGGAAGGCAAGGTAGAGAGGGAGATAGAGAGAGAGAGTGGGAGAGACCTAGAGAGGGGAGAGAGAAGAAAAGGAGAGAGAAAGGGAAGTATTGATAGAGGAGTAATAAGGGATGGATGAAGAGGTACACATGGAAGGAGTGAGAGACATAGGGAGGAGGTGAAAGAGAAGTGATGAGAGAGAGAGATGGGGGAAAGAGGTGGGTAATGAGATAAGGAGGGAGAGACTTGGAGACGAGGATAGAGAGGGTGCGAGGGAGAGGTAGTGGTTGAGAGAAAGGAGAGAGAAGAAGAGAGAGGTAGGGAGATAAGGATAGAGATGGGGTTAAGGAGGGAAGGAAAGGTAGAGAGGGTGGGAGAGACCTAGAGAGAGTTGAGAGAGAAGAGGGTAAGTATTGGTTAAGAGGGAAGAAAGAAGAGAGGGAGCAAAAGGTAAAACCTTGACTATCCATCATCGATCATAAATTGTAAAATCTGAGCCTTATCAAAGTGGGGGAGAGAGAGACAAAGAGAAAGAAAAAGTTGGCTTTAGTATTTACATTTGGTGCTCACCAAATGATGCTCTTTCATTTGGTAAGCACCAAATTTGGCACTCGGCAAATGGGTTGCATTGGGAAATACAAACCCAAAGGGTTAGATTTTTCCTTGGGCATCCAAATCAAAGGGTTGGATGACCATTTCATGCCAAGGACATGATTTTTTGAAAGCGTAAAAAAATTTCACACATTTTTAGTTGTGGTCTCCATCTAGTTTGCATGTGTTTCAATGCAAATTTATAAAAATATTTTGATGATGATAGGCTCTCTCTTAGCTATCTAAACTTTTTTTAGGTTTTGATTATGTTAAGGTTTTCATCTATAACTTCTATTGTTGGTGCCTCCATTTTTTGTCAAAAACCAACATGTGATAGTTTGGGTATAGATTTTTACTTGTTCATCAAATTTTGAAACAAATTACAATTTTAGAAACTAGACTCCATTCTACATGTAATGAGAAAAAAATGATTTTCAATTAGTTTTCAAAAATTTTAGGGGGGAGAACACTCAAATTTTAGCTTTTCAAGATGTGTCCACTTCAAAAATTAGTAAAATATTATATATTCATTAAAAATTCACCAAAAAAATCACATAAACTACACGGTGTTAGCTAATTTCTCATCGTAGTGATTTTTGAAATTCTAAAAAATTAACTTTTTAAGGGGGGCACAATAGATTCTATGCTATTTTTTTTGATAAAAAAGGACCACTTTGTGTGCCCCCATTTTTCAAACCCTTAATCTTCATTATTTAAAAAAAAATAGTATTTTGGAAAGTAGATTTAGAGCACTACAACTCTTGTTCTTGTTGCATCTTCAAATTTTGAGTGTAACTACCTTCATTTTCTTGTAAACATTAGACTTTGTTTATTTCAAAAAAAAGAAAGTGGCATCTTAAGGGAAATTTTTGTGTCACAATGGTGCACATACCCATTTAATTTTTGGTACTAAGTTTTCCCAACATTAAATATTTCCCCAATGTGCATCCCCTCATTAAATATTTATCACAATGTTACATGCAACACATAAAGTGGCCCCAAGAATGCTAACCCATGTGATGTACATATCTCTAGATCCCCTAGGTACACCACATAATATCAAAATACTACATTATAGCATTATGCAATGGTGGAAAACACACCATTTTCCTAACACCCTCAACCACCCACATCCAATATACCCATAAATACATATACCCCACAAAATCCTCCATCTTTTTCCATATACACACCTCCTAATGTATCTACTTCTACACCCACAATAACTTAGCATAAAAAATTCAAGAGTTAAAACAAGAGATAAAAAATCTAAAAATTGGTCACACTAAGAAGAGTTATACACTAGAAGACATATGTCACTATTCATTTGATAGGTCCGTATCTATGATCCCCTTTAATCAAAATTTTGAAATTCCTAAGTTTGATAAATACAAAATAAAAGGTGATCTGTGTGTTCATATAAGGGAATTTTATATAGATTGTCTTGAGGTTGCTTAAAATGATTCTTATTTAATGTGCCTCTTTCCTTGAAGTCTAAGAGTTCATGCTAGTGAATTTTTCTCCCATATACCTCATGGAATCAGGTCCTTTCATGAATTAGCAAAAAAATTCATCACACATTTTTCATATAACATGAAAATAAAATCTCCATGACTAATATATGTAATTCAAAATAAAATAATGGAGAATAATTCACTTCTTTCCTACAATGATGGAGAAATAAAAGAAAATTCCCCATCCTATTCTCAAAAACCAACTTGTCCACATATTCACCAAAAATCTAAATCATGAATTGACCTTCTACTTACAAGTCCAATGTGTGAATATATTTGATGAGATAATAAAAAAGGGAATACATGTATAAAAAAAGGCCCTCATTGTTAAGGGTATTTTGAAAATCTACAAGGAAAACAAAGATACCCATTCAACATCCAATGATAAACCTAGAATTTGTTCTAAAAATAAGAACATAGTTAATGATGGTGTAGTAGAAGTCAAATCCATTCAAAACATACAATCATCATCCAACATATAATTATCAGCAAATACGTAATCAAATACTCAAGGTGTCATTATCCCAAGGAGGCCACCTAGGAAAAGTAATTCTCCTAAAATAAAATACACTCCTTTAGGGGAACTTATTGAATTAGCCTTACAAAAAATAATCCTAGCTAAAGTTGTCACATTACTAGAAATTAGAAAATTTGATCCTCAATTAAAACCTCCATGGTACAAAGGGAATGAATATTGTGAGTACCATAAAACCAAATTACATAATACTTTTGATTATTTCAAATTGAAAAACCCTATTCAAGAACTTATAGATCAAGGTGACATTGCTATAGAAAATCCACCTTCAACCAGTAATGATCTCAAGATATTCCAAGATCCTATCCTAAAACATGGAAAAGGGTAACCCTCAGATAGAGATAGAAATTGAAAGGAATCTAATTATTTTTTTGTTCCATATGAATACACCATAGCTCGAATAGAAGGTATACCTTCCATAAAAATATAACTCTTGAGTGCATAGTCGCAACATAGGGGAAAATATCATTGAATGATCCCCTTCTTAATAAAGACCAAATCATCCATCTCATGCCATCTCATGAGTCCATTCTTAATTAAAATAAAAGTATTCTTTTTAATGAGCCATTTCCATCTCAAGATCTAGATACCTTCCCCTTCATAATCCCACTCCATCTCAAGACCTAGGTATCTCTTCCATGTCACCTAAAGAGCAAGGTATCCCTTTCACTTTCATAACATCCTCTGATTCCTCTCCAAATCAAAGGCAAATCATCCCTTCCATCTTATTTTTTGATTCCCTTCCAAATCAAGATCAAAGCACACCTTCCATCCCATCCCATGATCCTCTCCCATCTCATGATCATGTACCTTTCACTCCACGTAGTGATTCCCTCCCAAGTCAAGATTCAAATATCATTTCATTTCATGATTCTAATCCTCCACAAGACCCCACTATTCATATCCAAACAATTCATATTGAATCACTAACTAAATTGGCATCCAAACAAGCTCATCCAAAACCCCCATCTATCCCTAAGTCATCAATTCCATCAAATATCCCTTTAAAACCTATTCAAATACATCATTCTTTCCTTCCCTTGATATTGATTTTTCTATAAATATCCTTCTTCATATATCCATTATCCTATCCAATTCATCCGCCTACCCTTTTATCTTTTATCTTGATAAAAATGGGAAAAAATTATTTAGGTATTCTTTGATAAACATAAAACCTTACCTCCTCTAGAATCCATAATCTTGATGCACCATCCTTTCACCTCAAGAATTATTTACTAATTATTATCTATAATTTACTTTTTTTTTCTTGGACTCATAAATCTAGTCCAAGTAAATAATTTATATCTCATTATCTTCTTGATTGAAACTTGCAAGACTAGTTCAAGTAAGCACATCTCTATCTTGATCTTTCTTGCTTGAAACTCACAAGGCTAGTTCAACCTTAAGCATATTTCTATTTATCAATTTTCCTGGAATCATAAGTAAAACTATGTTACTCTATTTATTATCAATATCTATTATGTCATCTATCTACCTATCATAATAAAGTTCCACTTCATTCATCCATATAATAATAAAGGATCCTATACCCAATTGGGTGAAACTTTCCCTTGAACTATTTTTGGATCTGATTCTTGTGCTTATTTTTACACATGCACATATCTAAAATTTAAAAATTGAAATTAACGCAAACCACATGTTACAAAAATATTTGTACTTTCACAAAAATCATGAGCAAATAAATCCCAAATGTTGAACTAAGTGTGTGACGTACCTAGCTTGTTGCCTATATTTAGCTATCACAATCAAAGTATTTTAATGCCTTAACTGGAATATCTTTCCTACAATAGGAAATTTCAAAAAAAAATCATGCCTTAAGTAATGGATGCATCCTTCCTACAATAGACAATATCAAATTTGAGCTTATCTTTTGGCAAGAGATATGTTCTAGCTATTATTTTTTTTATAGTTATTTTTCTTTTTTCTTTCACGGTTTCATCTTTTATCTCACTCTTAAATGCTTTAGCAATGAATCCTATATCTTGGTGCACTTAGAGTAGCTTAGAATGGGCATGGTCACTATCTTTTATATGTTGTGTTTGTGGGTCATCCTTATAATATTACTAGCATGCTTCACATACCTTGTGTGTGATTCAGGTAGCTTCTTGCATGAGTACATGTCCTTTTCATACTAGGTTCTTCATACCTTTCATTCACTATAATTTTCATGTTCTAAAGCTCACTTCCTCACATATTCAAACAAGGTTGGTGGACATGACATTTACTTACCTTGTATGTGATTGGGGTAGCTTCTTGCATATACATACATCCTTTAAATAATAGTTTCCTCATACCTTTTGTGCATTAGGATACTCATGCTCTAAGTTTTACTTCCTCGTATATTTAGGGTTGATAAATTAGGTATATATGAATAACCTTTCTTGTTTGCTATGTCAAAGCCCATGCAAGGGGGTAAATGATACAAAAGGCATCATGTTTTTTCATATCTTGGTGCATGATATCCACTTTCTATATCAAAATAGGGTTTCTCTTCACATATATTGGTATAACCAAAAAGCACCAAGTGTCCTTTCATTTGAGATCCATCTTGCATATCACTTATTCATTGCATCTCACATTTATAGGTTTCATTTTGATATTTTATCCTTGGTGGAGAGTAATTTTATTACATATCCTGCATCCACAACTATTAGCATACATCATAGTATCATAAGCATAACATGCACATCATAATCACCCATCACAATCACACTAAAGCATCATTAATATCCATCACATACATATGTATCATCATCATCATATCATCATCATTATCATAGATCTAGCTAATCTATCATGTTGTGAGTCCAACTAAAAAATATTTTCTTTAGACGATCTCTCAAGGGGTTATCTTACCTCCATTCCTCAGTATCATTGGGACACATTCAGGCATGTCAATAGTAGATTTTTCATACTAGTTTTTTTCTTTGCAACAGTGCTATAAAATGCATTGTCTCAAAGAGGGACAAAATGTAGATATCTAAAAATGACTAATGTATTTGCATCTTTATCATGTTATCATTATTCTTATGAATTCTTCTATCTATATTAATTAAATAACTTTTATTTATTTAATTAATTCATCACTTATTATTTTCCCTCCACTATTTATTAAAATTAAATTTAAATTATTTTTGGTCCTCTATAATTAAATTCCCATCTTAATAATTAAATAAATTAAAATAATGTTATTTAAATAAAATCCTTCCCTATAAAATAAATAATTAAAATTAAAATTTATTTATTTTTCCAACTATTCTTATGAATTAAATAATAAATTTATTTAATTCTTTCAAATATCTCATTCCATTAATTCAAATTTTAACTCCCACCCTATCTTAAGTTTCCCATCCATTGATCTTTCTAATCAATCTCCACTATTGATCAAGTTTCAAATAAAGCATATAAATAAAATCCCACATTCATTCATATCTCCTAGAACATTATTTGGAGAGCATAATTTCATATCATTAGACCTAAAGCACTAGTGAATTATCTATCATTATCAAGCAAGAGCTAGAGTACATTATCAAGAGCTCATTATCAAGATCACAAACAAGCAAGCACTATTGAGCAAGAGTATCATCTATCTACTATCTTTGAACATCTCTCATTATCATTGCATCATACTATCATTGTGCTTTCATGGTTATGTTACTTTGGAGCAACCTATAATGAAGAAAATCAAGGTCTTTGCTATGATGACATTGATTGTTATTTAATTCTATGCCAAGATTTTGAGCTTCATTGAGTGATTGTTGATGTGTGAATTTGGTACTTCATTGCATTGTTATTGTTTTGTATAATTCATATTTTCATCATCCACAATTAGTTCATATAACTTAATTCCAAATAAATAAGTTAATCTACTAGTTAAGCTTAACTCTTTTAAGAAGTTCTATATTGAATCTAATTTTTTAATCTTGAATGATTTTAATGTCACCACAGGTCGATGAGCGCATGATCTTTGACACCATAAGAAATGAGACCATGATTATACATTAAACAATTTTGATGGAATGGATACCCCTTATTCCCTAACTCTTAACTAAAGAAATATCAACTAAAACCCATACTCCCTTATCATATTAAAAAAATAATCTAAACTTAAAATAAATTACATTTTAAAACAAAAACAAAAATAATTGAATTTATTCATATCATTCCAAAATTTAATCTCCATTATCTTTTTTAATTAATTTAGAAACTTAAATAAACTTATTCAGAAAAATAAATAATAATAATAATAAAATTATTTGATTCCATCTTAGTTATTTACAAGAATTCAGATTCATGTACAAGAGAAAACAAGCAAATAATGAATTAAATGGCATGTCCCGGTTTAAGAATGTGTGGAGAACGACCATGCTTGGGCCAAAGCCAAAAGTAATGGATATAACCGTTTTTCTTATTAGTGGACATTACTTGCATGAGGATAACTATTTTCAAACTGGACGATCTCCTCAAACCTGCATCAACATTCCAGAATGATCACCAAATCTGATACTTTGCAACTTCAGCAGAAAATCTAATATCCTTATGTTGTTTCCTTAATTTTTTCATTATTTGAAACCGCACGCCTTTTACTAAGTACCTAGATGATAGCAAAGTCACTGATCATATTTTCATGATTATACCATTCATATATATATCCATCCATTGTCCACCTCATACATCTTTCCATCTTCCATCTCACAGTCCGGACATCCAGGCAGTACCACCATATACATCCATCCATTTTCCACCTCATACATCTTTCCATCTTCCACCTCACAGTTCAGACATCCAAACAGAACCACCATATACATCCATCCATTTTCTACCTCATACATCTTTCCATATTCTCTCACCTCATAGGAGTGACATCCAGGCTGAACCACCATATACATCCATCCATTTTCCACCTCATACATCTTTCCATCTTCCACCTCACAGTTTGGACATCCAGACTGAACCACCATATACATCCATCCATTGTCCACCTCATACATCTTTCCATATTCCACTTCACAGTTGGGACATCCAAGCTGAACCACCATATACATCCATCCATTGTCCACCTCATACATCTTTCCATCTTCAACCTCACAGTTCGGACATCCAGACTGAACCACCATATACATCCATCCATTGTCCACCTCATACATCTTTCCGTCTTCTACCTCACAGTTGGGACATCCAGACCGAACCACCATATACATCCATCCATTGTCCACCTCATACACCTTTCCATCTTCCACCTTACAGTTGGGACATCCAAGCTGAACCACCATATACATCCATCCATTGTCCACCGCATACATCTTTCCATCTTCCACTTCACAGTTTGGACATCCAAACTGAACCACCATATACATCCATCCATTGTCCACCTCATACATCTTTCCATCTTTCACCTCACAGTCTGGACATCCAGACTGAACCACCATATACATCCATCCATTTTCCGCCTCATACATCTTTCCATCTTCCACCTCACAGCTCAGACATCCATTCTTATCAGCCATTGCAGATCAATTTTCTTTTGAAATTCTCTCTTATATAACAGTTATAATTCGTAGGGAATGCTAATCAAGTAGTTATGAGAAGATCTTGTGGTCCCTATAGCAGTTATAATCACATATATCTAGTGTAAATGTGTGGTGGGCAAACCAAGGTAGAATATACACCTCAGTATAAGAAACCTTCCTCGAATGAATTTTGACAGATGGAAACGCGTATAATCAGACACAACAGCGTGGATACGTAAAGAGCCTGATTTGGTGCATACACTATTCAAATATTTGATTAAATTTGATTTACATGGGATAACCATTTCCTTGCTGGAAAAGCACGTATTACACATGCCACAGGTATCAATATCGTGGCCTCACAACATTCTTAGGTTAAAATTATAATTAGTTATTTCTATATAGCCATTCGTACACATATGAAATGAAGGCTTGAATTTAATACATCACAGATTATTTTGAATAGTATTGTCAGCCAGACTTATAGACCTGCATTTTATTTTGGACGCGCGGGTTAACCCAGAAACGTTTTCTAGTTTAACTTGTCTCTGCAAGTTGAGTTAGATTGAAGGGCGCGGATAAAAATGCGTGTTTTGTTTGTATTAATATATTGAGAACTGGTAATTCTGTGACAAGTCTCATCAAATTATTTAAGTTGTAGTGAAATGAGAGGCGTAGGAGGGAAGGGCAATGAGGGCTTCCAAAACTGTTGAAGATGAGGTTGATTGACTTTTCATTGGCTTGGAGTTCAAGTTCAAAAATCCCAAATTGAGAGGAACTTTGAATTAAAGTAATTGAAACAGTCATGGATGAGGAACTTCCGTGTTTAACAATTCCAAATCATTACTGCGAACTTTCTTGAGCACCGACAATAATAATAATAATAATATATTAGCTTCTGTTGATTCTTAGTGGTGCTTATGCTTTTAAGCATTTTTTAAGAAAGTTAAAATCAATGTAACTAAACACTTTTAGAAAGATTTACTAGAACGGCCGAACATTTAAGGAAAACTTTTTCCTTGAGGTGGGCAGATTAATTTTTGATAAAGCTTCACTGAAATTTTAAAATGTTAGAAAGATTTAATTATTTTTTTAATTTGTATTAGAGTATTATTTTATATTAGTAGGATTTTTTTAAAAATTATTGTTTACATTTCTAAATTATTGTTTAGAGTTTTTCTTTTAGTTATTTACAAGTCAATAGTGAGTCTTTTCAAAGGAAAGATTCTTCTACCTTACTGATAAAGGGAGGTTGGTTAACTCTCTTGAAATTCTGGGTTGAGTTATATCATCTACTAAATCCTCCTTGTGCAAAAAAGATGATTGATTGTCTATCTCTTTATTCAAAAAAATTAAGTTGGAAGGAAAATCCTTCAATAAAAAAACTACCTTCAATTCTTTTGTCCAATATGATTAACCAAAAATCCTTTTTTTTTTTTTTTCTTATTTGGAGAAATTGTACATATGATGATGTGAATTTGGCTCATGTCACCTATTAGATTTTGAAGAAGCTTCCTTCTAAATTGATCTTTCACATAGTCCAAAATTTGTTACAAATTCTACCATCCTTTTGAAAGTGATGGCTTTTGGCAACCCCTTATCCAAATCCATTTAAACACAAATTTGAGTGCAAGTAGCATGAAAATACTCAAGGATTTCAAGAAATGCATCTAAAAATTTCTCTAAGGAATGTTTATAGTAACTTTTAGTCTAGAATCACACCAAAATTATCTAAATAAATCTAAAAGATGCACCCAAACAAGAGCCATACAAAAAGAATCACAAGGGGCCTAGAAATATTGATACCAACATTTCAAAACTCAAAAAGTAAATCATCCCAAAACCAAAACCTTGAATTGATAAGATTCTTTTTGTCTTCTTATGATTCAAAAATAATAATAAAGAAACCATATGCTCACAATAAATATCAACTCTTACCTTCACTAATTATTTCCACAACTTTGAAGACCAAGTTTATGCAAACTCTTCAAGTTCAACCAAAAACCATTGAAATTACCAATTAGAGCATGAAATTTCAAAATAATTACCTATTTTTAAATAGATCCATTATCTTAACCAAATCTAACTTAGGTAAGTGATCCACCCTTTTTGTAAATGAACCTACTTTCTAGATTCTATATCCATAGCATTTTTCAAAAAACTCCTCAAGTAGTTTACTTATTTATGTTAGGGGTTCCAAAATCAACCACAACTCCCCCCTCTCTTTCAAAGCCCTCGCCACTCTTTACCTAGCATTTAAAATAGGTCTCTTAATCTTGAGATTCTCTCTAGGTAGGATATGGGGGGAATTGATTTCCTATCCACTCTTTCACCCTTCATGCCCTTAAATATATTAACTAGGAGCTCCACTTTGGATAGAGGAGGTTGGAGAAGAAAAATCACATTCTAGGGAAACAACCAATAACCCATAAAAACCCCAAGAACTCCATTTATAGATAAACACTATATGATTACTACCTTATTTATGCAATTGTCCATTGAATGGGACAATTTTTCATCAAAGGATGCATAACAACACAGAAGAGTAGTAACAAAATTCACTTTGTGTGACTAATTTTAGCCATATTATTACTTGTCTTAGAGAACATTTAATATTTTATCTAAATTTTTATTAATGGTAATGTATATATGTGTAAAAAAATTTTATAATTTTTTACATTAATTAAGTTGGATTAAAACTTATATCAAGAAAAAATATTTTCTCATAGCTTGATGTGATTGATTTGTATAATTAATTGAAAAATTTAAAAATAGTTGTTGGATTCTGCAATAACTGAGAAAATATCTGTTGTCGGTAGTAGATCATATACACTCCACTCAACAAGTGATTGAAAATCAAAATAGTAGAATGGAGAAGAAATCTGAAAGAGAAAGAGAGAAAATATAGATAACACTGCAAGAGAATTTTGAGAAGACTCTCGTCACTCTCACAGAACGATCACCAAACTAGCTGAACTAGCTAAACTTGGAGCTAGCTGAAGTTGTGAAGGTGAGAGGAGAGTGCTCAATATATAGAAAAATAAGGGAAAATACATCCAAGAGGTGCATTAACTCCTAATACCCATAAAAGGTGGGAGGTTATCACTTACTTGGTAAATGACAAGACATGTGGCATAACTTCATCAAGTGAAGACAAGAGAGAGGTGGCACATAAATCCAAAAGAGGGTGAGAAACCCAACTATCCCATAAACTACTCAGGTAAAAACAAAATAGTGGTTATGAGAGGTGGCACAACAAGCCAAAAAAGGATGTGTAACTCAACTACCCATGTGTGGGGAGAGAGTGACACATGTAGCTGATGTATTTTGCCACGTGTCCTCATATTAACCACACCTAATAAACCTAAGCAAGCTTAAATAATATGTGTAGGAAAAAATAAATACCTCAAACATAAGGAAAATAAAAAACCTACACTAACAATAGTAATCAAGTAAACTAGAGTACAAAGGTGAGAAGTGTAGACCCTAACTTGCTTTTCCCTCTTTCTTTACACAAATTTGAATATATTATTATGATCTCAAGGAGTCCTCACATATTTATCTCATGCATGTTTATGCTCTCAAGGGAATCCTTCAGGAACTAACTAATTTTCACACATGTTCATATTTTTAAGGGGAATTAAAAGGTATTGAGATATGTGTCTAGGGTATTCAAATAATAAGTATTTTTGGAAGGTTAATAATCAAATTTACATTATTTTTTTGGCTTGGGACATTAAAACTTCTTCCCTTTCCACTGAAGAGAAGTAACAGGATGAATCATACTTGAGATATCCATGACAAATTGATGGAAATAATCCACTAGTTCCCTATGAAACTATAAAATCTAGATACATTTGTAGGTGCAATCCAATCCATAATAGCCTCAATATTTGAGAGATCCACTATAACACACCCATCAAACATAACATGGCCCAAATACTTCATCTAATTAGATTGATAAAAATCACACTTCACAAAGTTGTTGAAAAGTCGATTCTCACACAAACATTGCAATTTAATGTAGTAGAAGTAGATTTCATATTCCTCTATTGTCCTCAATACCATCAGGGAACATAAGGAAAAATCAGTATATGAAAGTACAAACCACATTTTTCATGAGGCTCATGAACACCAATAGAGAATTTGTCAACCCAAATAAAACTGCAGTAAAGTCATTTGTATTGACTCTCAAATATTGTTTAATGAATATTATCCTCCTAAATGTGAAGATGATGATACTTGGACTTTAAGTCAATCTTAGAGAACACCTTGGCTTCCTCCATTTCAATGAAACAAATCATCTATTATGGAAAGGGATAATGGTTCTTCATTATCACATTGTTTGACTATTAGTAATTAATACACAAAAAAAGAGATCTATCCTTCTTGATGAAGTTGACACATGCACTCCAAGGGGATATACTAGGATGGATGTGTTTGTTTTCTAGTTACAATTTGAGCTCACTAAGCTCCTAAGTAGTCATTATGTATGATGTACATGAGATGGTTTTTCTCTAGGAATAAGATTGATATGAAAGTCTACATCTTGCTTTAGTGACATATACTGAATGACACTCATAAACAAAATATAATCCCTCAAGAGTGGGTGACCACAAAGGGTAATCTCATAGCACTCATCCTCCAATACCACATGTAAAGAAAAGGAATCCCAATAAACTTGTACAATATAATTAATGCATATATAATCTAAAACAATAGACAATATTCTCACATGGGGTAACCTTTATGAGTAACCTTTATGCATATATTATGAGTGACCACAAAGGATAATCTCATAGCACTCATCCTCCAATACCACATGTAAAGAAAAGGAATCCCAATAAACTTGTACAATATAATTAATGCATATATAATCTAAAACAATAGACAATATTCTCACATGGGGTAACCTTTATGATTAAAAAAACCTAACACAATAATTTTTTTCACTATTGCAAAAACTCTACCCTTCTTAATTCTTCATACTTCATTGTTAAGCATATGTGGATATAAATAGGCACATCAAAAGTGATTTTACATGTTATATAAAATCATGCAAAAGATAAACATAAGTGCTTTACAATATGGATGAATATAGAACAAGCCAAAATAATACTCCATTTTTTTTCAAAAATTACTTTTGTATTTTCGAAAATTAAAAAATTATTAATGCATTTTCTGATCACTGATGTTGATCCCATCTCAACTATTAAACATTAAGAAGCATACGACACTTATCCCATACCTATTCCAAGATTAATTAGATTATGAGATTGACATAAGATAATATTGCTAATAAACAATTCTAACACACTTTCTCAATACAGTAAATCTAATCTAATTCGAAATTTCCCTCAAGCCAAGCAAATCCCAACTATCAGCTTAGTTAACTGAATTTTGCATACAGTTTTTCTTCAACATTATTCTAAGGAAGAAAAAAAGGCATAGAGACAAAAAAAACCACAAAGGGCATCAACACAAATCAGACTCCCCAAAGAAAAGCTCCAATGGCAGGAAGACACATTATTATTTACTATTTTAAAGTAGGATACATTAAGAAATCTTGTTGCCATGATGCAGGGCAGACAAACATCATGCTCTTCGTACCCTCAAAATTTTTCCAAAAATTTAAGGCTTGACAACAGAATAAAAATATCTTTGTAGGTAATACTTCATGTGTGAGCTTCTTATCAAGATTTGACATTCAGCAGTTTGCTTCTATCTCTGTTTAGCAGTTCTTCGTTATGCTGACATCCATGTACTCCTTTATCCAACAAGTAAAGAAAATGTTGAGATGCTCACTCATCAATTTCTCTGTTTCCAGAGAAAATGTTAAAAAGGGTTTGCTTCCCCTGTATTCCGTCTATCAACATTTGCATTTTTGTCTTCAGGTTCCGAAAGACAAGACCAGTGAAGAGCATCCTGCAAATTTTATGCTTTATCCAAGATAAACGTAACATTTCTCACTCTTTTTTCTCTTTGTCATTATTCCACAAATATTGAAAATGGAAGATATGTAAGACATGCACCCACAATACCTGCTAAGGTCCCCTGTCTTTTGTAGTGCCGAATTTATTATGTTCAAGTATGCTTTTGCTGATTCTGTAAAGGCCGTTTCTCGCAAAAAAAACTTAAAGTAATGAAAATGTTTGAAATCGATATTAGTCTAAATAGTTTTAATTTTGTATACAATAGTTTATTAATTTTTTAAAAATAATTTTAAATTTTTTGATTTTTTTATATGTTAAATGACACTTAATCTATTGACAAGGTTTAATCACTCATTGCAAAATTTAAGAGAAATCAAATCTTAATTCTTAGTAAAAGAAGATATTAATATTCAATGTCAAATTGTGTTCATAATTATAATATAAGAATTAAGTGGTTTAAATGAAACTTTCGTTTAAATGAAACTTTCGTTTAAATGAAACTTTCTACTCATTATAATATATATTTTTAAATATTAGTATTATTTTATCTTGATATAAAATTTACAACTTTTATACATAATACTAATAGTACTATAAAATATTAAATCATGTAACTTAATTTCAAATAAATAGATTAACTTACTAGTTTAACTTAACTTTTTTTTAGAAGTTTTATATCATCTAATCTTTTTTATCTTGAATGATTTTAAGTTGATCAAAGTCAAACATTTTAAGTGTAAGATTTTTGACATCATAAAATATGCCATTAAGATTATGCCTTGAATAAAATTTATGGAGTGAATACTCTTCATTCCTTAATTTTTTAACTAAAAAGTATCAATTAAAATCCAATACTCCCTTATCAAATCAAAAAGTAATTTAAATTTAACATAAATCACTTCTAAAAACATAAACAAAATTTAACCATTTATAACTTTAGAATGACTAATTACATCAATTTATTTGATTCCATTTCGGTTCTTTACAAGAATTCAGATTAATATTCAAGAGAAAACAAGCAAAGAATGAATTAAGTGGCATGCCCCAGCTTAAGATTTTGAGGAGAATGACCATCCATCATTAATATGCTCAGCAATGGCTCCTTCACCTGCTGCACCCAAACCCACAAGTGATGGATATAACCGTTCTGCTCACTAGCGGACATTACTTGCATTAGGATAGCTATTTTGAAATTGGATGATCTCAGCATTCCAGAATGATAAGCAAAACAAATAATCTGCAACTTGAGGAGAAAATCTGATAATTCTATTCTGTTTCATTATAGTTTTCTTAATTTTGAAACCGCATGCCTTTTATTAAGCAGATATACTTGAGCCACTTCTCAAATTTTCATGCTTATACCATCCAAATTTATCTCCTCCTTAAGCCTGGCGACTTGGAGCTCTTCTACCACTGTGGGTGGTTTATTCACCCCACCGTCCACCACATACATCCATCCATCTTCCACACCACAGCTTGGGTTTATATGCTTATCACCCACTGCAGAATTGTCTTTTGAAAATTTCGCTTCATTCGCCCAACTGTCCGTCATAAAGATCCATCCACCTTCCACCCTATACATCCATCCATCTTACACCTCAGAGCTTGGGCATCTATTCTTATCAGCCATTATAGAACAATTTTCTTTGGAATTATAACAGTAATAGTTTCTAGGGAATGCTAATCAAGTAGTGATGAGAAAATCTTGTAGTCCTTATAACAGCTACAACCACATATATATAGAGTAAATGAGCGGTGGGCAACAAGAGGGGGATATACATCTTAGTTCAACGAACCTTCATTGAATGAGATCCGACAGATGGAAACGCGGAGAAGAATATGATCAGATGCAGCAGCGTGGAGGGGTCAGGGTGGATACCTAAAGAGCCCAGTTTGGTGCAACCACTGGTCAAAAATTTGATAAAATTTGATTTACACGGGATAACTCTTTTCTTCCTGCAAAACCACGTAGTCATAGAGGATAAAGTTGTGCTGAGGAACCGTTAAAAACCTGTATTCCCATGGTGAGTCAGCCATACTTCTAGACCTCCAATTTATATTGGACGCGGTTAACCCATAAACGTTTTCTTGTATAACTTCTCTCTACAAGTCGAGTTAGAATGAAGAGCGCGGATAAGGATGCAGATGAAATACGTGTTTTGTTTGTATTACTATATTGACAATGGTTATTCTGTGATAAGGTTAATCAAAGTTGTAGTGAAATGAAAAACATAGGAGGGAAGGACACCGAGGGCTTCCAAAACCGTTGAAGATGAGGTTGAGTGGCTTTTCATTGGTTTGGGGTTGAAGTTTCCTGCACACAGAATCATTGAAAAAGACAATTGCGTCCAATGCTGTTCAACCATTCCTATCATTACTGCGAACTTTCTAGAGCACCAGCAATAATAATATTATACTTTCTGTTGATTCTTATTGGTGCTTATGATTTTAAGCATTTTTAAGATTTTTTAGTACAGCTAAGAATATAAGGAAAACAACTTTTCTTATTTAGGGAGATCATTTTTTGATAAAATTTCGCTTATACTTTAAAATCTTCCAAATAAAAGAGTATCAAGCAAACATTGATTATTTTTTCTTAAATACTTTTTTAATTATTGTTTACATTTCTAATTTTTTGTTTAGAGTATTTTTTTATCTATTACAAGTTAATAATGAGTCTTTTAGAAAGAAAGATTTTTCTACCTCGGTGACAAAGGGAGGTTGGCCAACTCCTTTGGAATTTTTAGGTGGAGTTATATCATCCATCAAATTTCCCTTGAGCAAAGAAGATGATTGATTGTCTATCTCTTGATTCTTAGAAACTAAGGTAGAAGGGAAATCCTTTAATATATTTATTTTCTTCCCGTCTTTTTGTTAAACAAGATTTATTAAAAAAATCCTTTTTCTTCTTTGGAAAAATTGTGTGACAATGTGATCATGCCTCATGTGACCAATTAGCTTTTGAAGAAGACTTCCTTCTAAATTTATCTTTCACATCATTCAAAATTCGTGATTGAAATCTACCATCCTTTTCTCAAAGTGATGACTTTTGACAACCCCTTAAATTCAAATCCATTTAAACACAAATTTGAGCATTAGTAGTGTGGAAATACTCAAAGGTTTCAAGAGACACACAATTTTTTTCCCCTAAGGCTCATTTCCAATAACTCTTAGTCTAAATCACATCAGAATTATATAGATAAATACAAAAGATGCACCAAAACATGAACCATACAAAACAAATCATGAAGGGGCTTGAAACATTGATATCAAGTTTTTAAACTCAAAATTAATCATCCCGAAACCACAACTTTGAATTGAGAAGCAATTTTTTATCTTCTTATGATTAAAAAATAATAATAAAGAAACTATATGTGCACAATAAATATGAAATCTTACCTTCACTAATTATTTCCATAACTTTGAAGATCACTCATGCAAACTCTTCAAATTCAACTAAAAAGCATTGAACTTGCCAATTAGAGCATGACTTTTTAAAATAATTTTCTAGTTAACCACTCTATCATCTTGACCAAATTTAACTTTAGGTAAGTGATCCACCCTTTTTGCAAATGAACACTTTTTCTAAATTCTAGATCCATAGCCTTTTTAAAAATCCCTAGAAATATCCCTAGTTTACTTATTTATGTTAGGGGTTCCAAAATCAAATATAACTCTCCCCTCTCCTTCAAAACCCTCACCACTCTTGACCTAGCATTTAAAATAGGCCTCTTAATCTTGAGATCCTCTAGATAGGATATGAGGGCAACTGATTTTACTTATCCATTCTTTCATTCTTCATGCCCCTAAATCTAATAAGTAGGAGCTCCACTTTGGATAGAGAGGTTGGAGAAGAAAACCCATCTACTAAAGTAATAGCCAATAACCCATAAAAACTCCAAGAACCCTTGATATGTAAAGCATAACTATCTAATTATTACCCTATTTGTGTTGTTATCCATTGAAAGGGGCTTGTTTTCATCAAAGAATGCACAAATGCATGCAATATTAGTAAGAACCTTCACTATATGATAACTAATTTTAACATTTTTATTACTTGTCTAGAACATTTAATATTTTTTCTCTAAATTTAGGTTAATAATGTATTTATGCATAACTTTTTACATTTTTTTCATTTTTAACATTAATTAAGTTGGATTAAAACTTATGTCAATAAAAAAAATTCTAATAGTTTAGTGCACGGTTGATTGTCTAGTAAATTTGAAAATTTAAAATAGTATTCAAGTAAACTAGAGTAAAGGTGAGAAGTGCACACCCTAACACTTTTACCTTTTGATTTACACCACCTTGGATACATGTAAAACTTATGATCTTAAGGGGGTCCTCACATATATAGCTTATTAAAATATCCAATTATATTCTTAAGGGGATCTTGCTAAGGGTGGTTTTAATCACTTAAAATGTGCTAGGTAATAAGGGTTTATTTCCCCTCTTGAAAAGTATCAAGACTACTCCAAGGTTCGTGTATAGCTAGTTCTTAGTTGTGTTGAGATAGCACAAGGTCATTGTTAACATGTTTCACAAGGGTTGCGGTGTTTAAAGCTAACTAGAAAATACCATGCAATTAGAAATAATGATTTTAACAATTCATAAAATCAAATTGCACTTTAGATTTTAGCAAATTTGTATTTATTAAATAATGTTGTTTAGTATTTCAGACTAAGTTTCAAAGAAAGATCAAAAGATATAGAGTAACGAGAAGTAATAAAATAAATTTAACATAAACGGTCACAACAATAACAAATATTCCATTAATCATTTTTGTATGTTTAAGCAAGATCTCCAAATGACTATTACAACAAATAATTATCATACATTCACTAGTAACAACAATGTAATCTTCAAGGGAAACAAATCATCACATGAGATTTTTAGATTTCATGCAATTAGAATGCTGTCAAGCACACACAAATCAGAGATGAAATCCTACTTAAGATCACAATTACCAACGAGATCTCACTATTTTGACAATTTAGATTGAAAAAAATATTCATGCCATCACCATGATGCCAAATTTCAATGCATGCAACACAGGCATAATCCTTTGATTAAATCAATAATCCACCAAGTCTGTAGGAAAAATCCATGCTGAGATTGTATTGTTTGATTGTAGAAAATTACATTAAAATTGGATCTTTTAGAATGACCCAGAATAAAAAATATATGGAAAATAAGTTCCTAAAATTGTGCATCTGATAAAAAAGCTAACTGGAACTACCTCCAATGCTTGAGTCTTTAACTATAAGCAAACTAGAATTTAACAAAAGTAAAATTGGGCGTCCCTAGTTGGAGTTTCAGTTCACTAAACTAATACTAGAGAACAAAAATAAAATTAGAAATTAACTAGAATCTAATTGAAGTATAACTATTTGTTAACAAACTCCAATGCCCCTCCTATCCTTGCATCTGGGCATTGATCTTCACAGCATCAGTTATCATTATTTTCAATGCCACTTTTTCCTTTCAGATCGGGGAATCCCATTTCTATAGCTTCAATTGTTTATTTGTAAAAAAAAAAAAGAGGTTAACTAACAGTAGCAATACCCATGTCTCCAGTCAATTGGTGAAGTCAGTAAATTTTGGCACTACTTCATTCACTCTTTCCATTGGTGGCCCTTTGTAAAACTAGATTTTAACCTTTTGGTTGAATGTTGTCTTCTCTATTTGTTGCTATATTTTGGTGAAGGTTTCCATTTCCTCCTACAGAGATTGGAGTTTAACCTTCTTATTAACCATCCTATCAATGCCTTCATGTGTGGCCTGCCCTTGCATTTGGATTTATAGCTCTTCAACTATCTTGGTAGGCTCTCTCACCAGCACAAGAGTATCCCAGAATGTGCAGCCCAAGTCTTCCACTACCTGGTGAATATTGCTCATAGCTTGTCTAGCCTGGCTTTTGCCATTATTCAACTTGCTTTTGTACTTATTTAAAATCTTGACACAAAACTCTACCGCTCTTACCCAAACTAGGGGCTGATCCTGCTCCTCTTCTTCTTCTATTACTACAACTTTTAAGAGTTCCTCTATTTTCATTTCATTTATCTAGTGAAGAATTGGGATGTAATCCTCCCACACTAATAGTTATTTATTAATGCTTAGCTCAACTTGTTGGGAAGCACAATCTTCATCACTAATGGAGTGATAAGAATTTATTAATTGTTTCAAAACTTTATCAACCAACTCTATAAAGTTCTCTTTCCACTCTTGAGTAGTGGGAATCCATATGTTTAGGTTAGAATGTTTGACTTCACCTTTTAATGCAATGTACAATGAAAACCTAGGATCCTCAACATCAACAGTCTAATTAAATTGTTGATACAAGCCGTGAGTTGTGTCACTTGGGATTTCAACTCTTCTTTTATATTCTCATCCCTCTGCACATTTTTTTCAAAATTATAGAGACAAATGATTGTAGAGACTATTGTTCTCCTTCCTTGAATTGTACTTCCAGATCCACCTTCCTAATCTGGTAGTCATCATCATTCATTTCTAATTCCAATTTATCTACTAAGGGACAACTTTTTTTTTTTCCTATTTCCTTGTGAACATACACAAAGATAGTGGATATCCTTCATGCTTTCTTCCTTCTTCTCCCAGGAGATTGGAAGGCCTGTGATAAAACACTCAAGCTTTTCTCTAGACTCTCCACATAAGTCCACTATCTCTTCTGAATTGTGTGGTTCAACCACACCGGTATAGATCTAGATGTATCCTTTTGAGGAGGAGTTAGGATTTCATATTGTGAGAATCCTAAGCATCATCCTTGGGTTCCTCCTATCCAGGCGCTTAAAGCAACATTTTCTTCTTGTTGGACTCTTTCTTGATGTACTCCTCTATATGAGGAAAATAATCAAAAACTTTCTTTTCTTGATCAACCTCCTCATCATGAGGCTGCTCTTGTTCCTTTTCTTTTCTTTTTGCTTCCTTAGCAGGTTCCCCTTTTTCCTTTTTCTTGGTTGGGGCAACACTTGAAGATGGTTTTTCTTTTATAGTAGATGACCTCCCCTCCTTGGTGGCTACTTCGGTTGTACCTTCCCCCTTCTTCTTAGCATCCTTCATAGATGTTGTCAATTTTCCATGGGAAAAGGTCTCTTTACCCACTAGAGAGAGTGAGCCACAACATCTTGTGCTCTAATTTTGATGTCATCATTTTCTTCAACTGAGTAATCTACATTGAAATAGGCTAGTCATAAATTTTTTGACTCAAATAAGCAGGATCATGGACCTTCCCATCTTCCTTCTGCTCTTTAGAAACACAATCCTCAATACAATGCCTTGTCAAGAAGACTATTAGCTGGTAGTAATATTTCATCCAAACTTCATATTCTTCTTCATAATTTTCCCAATGATCTTCAAATTTTGGATCATGGATGAAATAGGAACCCATCACCTTGTTGATATTACCAATAGGATCAAATATAGGACTGACATCATTGCATAGCTCAAGGTTATACCTAGACATCTCAACATATACACTCTTGGAATTCTACGTGTTGGTGTAGGAGTATACTCCCACATTTATGGGGAAAGAATATCCATGTTTATGCTTCCTGGCAATAAGTTGTTGTACTTATGTTACTTGTCTACAAACCTCCAATAAAAAAATCTTGTTTGAAGGGAGTTTGTATGGAATTTTATGGAAGCCTACCATCCTGATATAGGAAAAGGTCTTGTACTAGATATACCAATTCCCAATTTCTTTTATTGCTTCCATTGCTTCATTAGAAATTCTCCTAGATAAGTCTCCCTCCAGGCCTCGAATCACTGAATAGATGAAATTATCATTAGCGTCCAACTCTAGTTGAGGGTAGTGTTGGTATATTGTCACTTCTCCAAGATCAAAGGAACCAACCATGTTAAGTCCTAGGAATGAAGCTTGTGAAGACAACAAATAGATTGAATAGGAAGTCATGTTAAACTTATGAGTTGTGAGGACATTGCTCAATTGCTCATGAATAGTATCACTTATAAGGAACCTGCCCAATCAATTTTCTTCTTGTTGGAAAAATTGATGATCTTGATGAATCTTGCCATCCATGGGTAAAAATATCTTACATGTTGATACCCAAACACCTGGCTCAATAACACAATTATATCCTTGACATCTTCTTTGAACTCAACTCTATGTTGCACCTTGGCTAATTTAGTAGCTACCTTTTTGGGTTTTCCAACAAATTGTTATTAATATAGTTCATGTTCTCTATTGTATTGTCTTCAAAATATTTGATAACTTTCTTCATGTCCACTGCCTCAACTCAGGATGGGTGGGAATTCTGAAAATTATCTCTATCATTTCTGGAGTTACAAGTAACACAATTTCTCTATTTTC
This sequence comes from Sequoia sempervirens, assembly GCA_007258455.2. Taxonomy (NCBI): domain Eukaryota; kingdom Viridiplantae; phylum Streptophyta; class Pinopsida; order Cupressales; family Cupressaceae; genus Sequoia; species Sequoia sempervirens. Next base: position 226,247,918 of record VDFB02075321.1, on the reverse strand, counting down.
CCCCAAGACCTTTTGAGTCTTATGGTTATAATAGCTAGCACAAGTTAAAACTAACTCTGAAGACTGAACTTCCATTGGAAAGGAAACAAATTCTATGAATCATGACCTTTCCAAAGCCTTTTCCATTGGATTCCTAACCCCATCATCATTGATCCTCTACTTGAATTCATCCATGTTTACATGGCCTAAGTCAGTGTCTTCAATATTAGCATGCAGAGTGAACATCTTGGAAGGTGGATGATAGACCTTGTATTGGTATTTCATTTCTTCTAAATCTTTGGGAGGCATATCTTCTGCAATCACAAATGCCATATAATAACATTTATATGCATCAAGAAGAGAAACTCTGCAAAATAGACCAAGTTAGTCAATATGCCTTTCTTATTTCAAAGTCATGACTTGTTTTGAAGAAGTTATAGAAATTTTTGAGGACCGGCCTTCGGGCTTACCCCTTACCTCATACTATTAACACATATAATCAAGAGTTTGCATTTCACCTTATTTAGTTCTTTGAGCATCGAGGATCGAAGATTCCCCATACCCTTTACTTGCAATGAACATTCCTTATGCTACGACTCCTTTTAATTAGGTATCATGGATCATGGATCCCTTCTACCTATTACACTAATGATCAACTTTACCTAAGAGGTATTTTTGGGGTTTGTGGTTTGGAAATCCCTTATACCTCTTGCATGTGATTTTATTTAGACTTAAGAGGTATGCTTGATCTACAAAGTTCAAAGTATGTTTCAGAGGTTAAAGATCAAAGGTACCTTTTTAGAGTTTCTATAGAGATTTAAGTATTGGTTAAGTCAAACCTCTACAACCAAAAACTTGATTTACATTTTGTTTCAACTTGACTTGAACTTTTGGAAAGATTTTTCCAAAGGCACACTCATTAATATTATTGCTTGAATGAATTCAATCAATATTAGAGTTTTAGAATTCAGAGGTTGGAGTATCATCATACTTCCTACCTCAATAAGGAAGCCTACAAAGGGTATATCTGACACCCAAAGTCTAAAAGTGTTTTTCAAAAAATAGATTTTTTTCTAAGTTGTGCACATCATCGGGGTTCAGAGATCGGGGATACCCCTTACCCTTTCAACTCTATAAGAAAGGTAGTAAGTAGTATTAATAATGACCGAAACATAAAAATTAGTATTTCACTAACTCATAGGTTTGATGCTTCGAAAGTTGGGGTTCATGTTTTAATCCCCCTTTTTTTATTTTTTTATTTTAATTAGGAACATAGAATTTGTGACTTATGGGAGGAATTGGGGGTCAGGGGTTAGAGTTTCACTCTACATTAGACAAATTATTTTGTGTAGTAGGTATGTTGAACTCCCCACCTGAAGCATGACACATTTCAAGTTTCCAAAAATGAAATGCATAGAGGAAGAAAACCTCAGTAAGCTTGAACATCTAACGATGATGTCACAAACATTTTCGAATGACGTGTCAGAAAAGAAAATGATTTTATAGGGAAACAAAGCTAAAACGACAAGAACGAAAGGAAAAAACCAAAATGAAACAAATGGTAAACTAATAGAAGAACAAACAAGGCCAGATCGAAGAAATGAAAGAAAGAAAAACAACAAAAATGACAAAACCCAAATAAGGTCTCACACAATTGAATAAGAAAGTGATTTAAAATGACTAGAGAAAGGCAAGAATTTCAACTAACCTATAAAAATGTGTAAGAAAATGAAAGGGTGAACATGAGCAATGACCACCATGAGAAGACAGAGGACAAACACCCATGAGAGTAGCACGAGCAACAAACAAGAAAATGAAAAAAAACCACAAATGCCAACCAGTTGATACACCAACTCAAAGCAACAATAATGCCTTCAATGGAGACTTGCATTAGGTTTTAGAGCTCTCTAATGCACATTAGTAATGATGAAGGTTAAAATGAAACCCAAAGTCACCTTAATACCCTCCTAAAAAACTCCCATTAATGGCATTTCAATTGCATTTAATGTGCAATAAAATCTTCTAGTGTATTGAATGTTGAGTGACTGACAAAGATGTGCACAAAAAATGAGGCATCACCACAGGACGTTGAGGGTCAAGTACGTGAGAAGATAGAATACCGAATCGCAAAACTTGAAGGAGCCAAATGAACAAGCAATGGAAATCAAAGAAAGGATTGGGGCTCAAGTTTGACAAGGAAGGTATTCCCTTCCTCATAACCCTGAAATCCTGAAGCCCGAAAGGACATAAAGGAAAACAAAGGGAGGGGAAAAAAGAAGAAAAGAGAAGGAAGAGGAAGAAAAGAAAACAAATACATCTAAAAAAAGAGGGTCCACATTTTTTCAAGGACAAACCAGGGCATGAGTGTGAAGGCACAAAAAATAGCAACCAATGAACAAAATGCTTGAAAAGCATTTCCACCTTAAAAAAATTCAATAGGCTTAAACCTAAAGAAAATATTAACCCAAAATTAAGCAAAAGATTCCATAATAGTCTAAGCACTTCAATCAGTTCACCAATCATAATAGGATGCCAGAGTCTCACAATATGTGCATCATGGTTAATTCCTTCAAAACATGGTTAGGAGCAATAGAATGATTTGTGACAAAGAAAAATTGTGTGATCTTTCCTTTTTCCCAACTATCTTTATTCATATGTATATTCCTTTTCTTGTTATATTTTCATATTCAACTAGTGTGACCTAAGCATAGCTCTGCTACCAACTAGGTGTCCATAACCCTGACATAGATACCTCTGATTCTCTCAAACATAGATCTATAGCCAGTCAGGCATCCATAGCCTTAGTAGAGGTTATTTGAATCACCCATTCATATTTTAATCACTATTTTCTATTTGTTTTCTCATTCTCTCTTTTTTTCTTTTCCTCAAGCTATCACCTAGTATTGGGTTGGGAATCATGGTGGTCATTGTTATTTAGGAAACACCTTTATATTTTCTTGAGTCTCAATGGCATTGCTATTCCTCCTAAATCCACATCTTGATTTACTTAATTTGTAAGTGGTAAGACCCAGGAAGCTACATTCATAGGTTTGTTGACTTCAATACATCAAATCATCTAAGACTCTGAAGCTTAATAATAAGATTAGTAGGCCTTGATTTTAAACAAGGAAAAGGTCTAAAAACATAAATAACATATAGGTATCTTATTCTTGGTTGAAACTTGGGTCTAAAACATTCACAAAAACCCATTGATGAACAAAGAGCAGAATGAGGAAGACAAACAAAAAAGGGAGACACGAAGCAAAAACAACCAAAAATCAAAACAAAACAAAGAAAAACATCAAAATCTATTCTAATAATATATATAGGGAGGGGTAACCCTCATTCTCAGGATCCAAAGTAATATTTTATAAACTACCCATTGACAGGCAATGGGGTAGGTTCTCCATTCATGGTACTAATCCTGAAGGTGTTTTCTCCTAAGATTTTAGATATTTAGTAAGGGCCCGTCCAAAGTTTGTCAAACTTTGAATGGTTTCCTTTCTTTTCTTTGGACTTGTACCATAGTAGAACAAGATCTGAGATCCTAAAAGCTTTTATTCTAGCTCTTTTGTCAAACCACCACTTGACAACAACCTAATGTTTTGAAACATGCTTGAGAGCAATGCTCCTCTTTTCATCCAAATTTAGTAGGTTAAGCAACCTAACCTGAACTTTGTCATTTGACTCTAGAGATAAATCTCCATGAATTTAAAAGTTAGAATTTTGAGATTCATGGGGAATATGGGTTCCAAACCATAGACCAACTTATAGGGGGATGTCCCTAATGCATTCTTAATTCTAGTTCTGTTGGCCCATAGTGTAAACTTAAGGTGGGAGTGCCAATATTTTGGGTTTTTATCTAATAACTTCTTGATGGCACTAATTAAGATTTTATTCATAGACTTAGTCACTCCATTACATTGGGGGTAATAGTTTGATGAGTACTTTAAAACCAATTTATGCTCAAATTCCCATTATACAAACTGACTGAAGAAAAAGAAGAGTTGTTGTCACATACTAGAGTGAAAGGCATCCCAAACCTGGTCATTACGTGGACTTCTAAGAATTTGATTGTGTCAACAATAGTTCTTTGTTTGCAAGTGATTGCTTTAGACCACCTTGTGCAATAATCAGTTGCTACTAGAATGAACCTATGTCCTATAGATGAATGATGATATATCATTCCAATAAAATCTAAGCCCCATTGGGCAAAAGGATGTACCTTGTGTATAAGTTGTAGTGGCATGGGATTGATTCTCTCTTTGTTGGTTGATGTCTAGCATATGTGATAAATCCTTACATGTTGTTAAGCATCTTTGAACAAAGTTGGCTAATAATATCCTGCCCGTAATATTTGATGGGAAATTGCTTAAGTTGATCTGTGGCTAATGTCAAACTTGTCATGAAATTCTATTAAGAATGAATCAACATCTTCTTTCTCTAAGAAGCTCAAGTAGACACCTTCATAGTTTCTTTTGTATAAGACCCCAAATTTTATCATATATGCCTAGCTTTTGATTCTAAATGTCCATCTTTGGGTTGCATTCATGCTATCCAGGCACTTGTTTTGTAACAAATACTAGACAATATCCTTATACCAGTTATCGAATGTGATATCTTGTTGAGAATAATGTTGGCATATCAACTGTTGATCTACCATAGCTAGTGTTTTTAATAGCCCTTGACCTCTCACCAGCTTCATAGGATGGATCTCCATATCATAATCCTCTAGGATTACCATCCATTTTCCATGTCATTCCCCAAGCTCATTCAACATTAACATTGACTTAACCGCAACATTGAGAACAATTGCTATCACCTTGCTCCTTAAAATATAATGTATACATTTCTTGATTTCCTTAACTAGAGCAAATGATTGCTTATCCAAATTAGGATATCTAACTTTTGAATTTTTAAATCGAGCGCTCATAAAGGTGATTAGCATTTTATCACACTCCTTTCCCTTTCAAGTGAGAATACTTGGACAAGAATGTTCTGAAGAAAAGTACAGATATGGAAAGGCCTAGAATAATCTGGACTAGCCAATACTGGTGCATTGGTAATGAATTATTTGATTTCCTAGATGGATTTATTAGCTTCTACAGACCATTCTATTTTGGCATGTTTCTTGAGCATGTCATTTAATGGTCGCACAATCTCTGCAAACCCACTAATTAATTTCCTGACATAATTAATCTTTTTGAAGAAGGATTTTAGTTCTTTATTGTTGTTAGGTAGTGAAAAATTCAATATAGACTCAATCCTATCTAGATTTATGGAGGTAATTTTTTCTAAAATAATTATCCCTAAGAGCTTTCCCTTCATAATGTACCAAAGATGCATTTCTTAGGATTTAAAGAAATACCTGATTCTTTGCATCTCTAGTGTATTTTTTGCAAGTCACCCACATGGTATGCTCTGTATTTTGAGAAAACTTTTAGATCATCCATGTATATGATTATACACTTTCCAATTATCTCTTTGAAAGTTGTATCCATTACTCTTTGGAAAGTGGCTCGAACATTGATGAGCCCAAATGGCATTCTTCGGTAGCAAAAAGTTCCCCACTTAGTGGTGATAGTACTCTTTAGCCTATCTTCTTCACACACCATCACTTGGTTTTATCTCAAGTATCTATCCAAGAATGACATCATTTGGGATCCATTGACTATTTTAAAGACCTTTTCTAGTGAAGATAATAGATAGTTGTCTTTTTTGGAAGCTTGGTTCAAATTTAGGAAGTCCATGCACAACCGGATTTCTCTGGTGCATTCTTCTTTTGTACAAGCACTAGATTTTCTACCCAAGTTGAATGCCATACTGGGTAGATAATTATAGTACTTAGTATCTTTTGAACTTCCTTTTGGATCAATGGCTCGAGAAAAGCATTGATCAGACGTTGCCTTTGTCTAAAAGGCTTGATTTCCTTTTTTAAATGATAGTGTGAGTAATTATAGAGGTTTCATATGTCTTTAACTCTTCATAGCTCCAAGCGATCACCTCCTTATAATCCTTCAAGGCATGGATTATACCATTCCTTTCCTCTGAAGTACATACCTTCCCAATGGATACTTCTCTTTATCTAACTCATCTCCCAAGTTATGGAGATCAAAATTTCCTCCATTTGAACCTGAGGTAGCCCTTTAAGATTTTGTTATATTTTTAGGATCGAATATGCTTTCCAAGGAAACCATCGCCTTGGGGATAGTATTAGTCTTTAAATTAATTATGCCATCTCCAACTTCTTCAAATGGATCCCTATCAACTTCATCAATGGTATGGGAGGAAAAAATACTAGAGTTTGTAATAAACTAGAGGATGTGTTGATCGTCTTCAAATACCTGGGAGTTGGTAATATTATCTGGAATGACTGGTACAAGAACCATCTCCATAGAGAACCGTTTCAACTGACAACTAGAAATGGGCTCTAGGGAACTATTTGAGGCTGCAAGAGCGTCTACAACATAATTCCTTCTTCTAGGGATATAATTTATATTAAACACCTTGAAACCCTCAATTAGATCCCACACTCTATTTCTATAGGAAGATAATATTTTATCATGGAAAGAATACTGACTTCTTACTTTCCTCACTACTAGTTGAGAGTCTCCTTCCACAAACTATGGTTTACCTTCTTTTGGTGAGAAAGAAGAAATCCTCTTATCATAGCTTCATACTTAGTAGTGTTATTGGTGTAGGTAAATTGCAATTGAAAAGCACCCAGAAATGAATTTCCTTGTGGACTAACCAGCTCGACTCCAGGACTGTTTCCCTATTTACAATTAGACCCATCAAATTTGAGCGTCCACATGGTCTTCAATTGAATTTTCTTCTGTAAACAACATGATTTCCTCTTCCATAGGTATCTCTGAAAATAGTATAGGGGATTCCCTATATGTATTTTTTCATCTCCGAAAGATGGATAATCTAATAAGTCAAAAATATCACCTAATATTGTTATTATTTTTGAATCATTGTCTTCCAACCTTGGATGGTGTATCATTTTAACCCTTGCCAGCGTATCTCAACAAGTGAGGCAAGAAACTTTGGAATGGCCTATATCGTGGTACGGCACCAACCTAGAAACAAAAGCACACAAGTGTTTGTATATTTTCTAATATTAGTTATGTTATCATACATCTTGCTTAAAAAATATTGAAAAAAATGGTCAAAAGTTTTGAATTCTTGTAGTCCTTTGATGAGACTATCCACGTCAACTTGTTCATTTCCTGCTACAAAAATCATCATGATATCATTCATCTTATACACACCCAAGTCCAACTTGGTGAATGAAATATCATTTGGGGAATTGTATTTAGTTATAGTATGTTTCAACTTACACTCGACATCAATATTAATCTGATGGTTTAGTCCCAGCCATGGTAGCTAGAGTTGTGTGAAGTCAATTGAGAACCATCCTCTCAAGTTTTTGGTCCTTTCTCTACTAAGAAACATCCCATACATTTCGGGGATATCCACTCCACGTATATCAATATATTACTAGACTGTAGGGTTAGAGGCTAGTTGCATATGGACATTATTTAGTTCCCCTATAACCTTGACTTTTGTTTTGTTCAACTTGACCATAACTCTATTGGCTGGCTTAGGTGTCACTCCTAACTTTTTAAATATGGAGTAGGGTATAACATTACATGATGCCCCAAATTCTACTAAATAGTTGTGTACATTTTTCCCAAACATGCATTCTATGAGTAGAAATGAAGGGATTCTGATCTTACTTTTAAAAATTGTAGCCATGACATCTGATGAACTCAAGGATTGAACTTTATCCATTTTGGAAGGATCGATAGAAGAAAATTTAGTACTATCCGAGGATTTTAGTAATGCTTCTTTCTGAGTAGGACAATGCTAGCTTTAGTTTTCTTTAAGTCATCTACAAAACTATACTTTTCTTTAGTTAGGTTGGAGAGTTTATGAGTTTGAAAGCTACTAGACCTGTAGTTTCCTCTCAATGGTGCCTTGGGGACTGGGGGATTGTTATCCACATGAGGATTTGGGGGATTCAGAGCTGATCTAGGTGGAATCTCATCCGTCATAGGTTCTTTCCTGCTTCTCAAATTATAAGTATTCCTGTTCTATTGAAAAGTAAAAAAAATTAATATTTTCCAACTCATTTTCATTCTCAAAAGGAAGCGTGAATTCCTCTTCTCCAAAATGTTGACCTAGGTTAGGTTTTTTATATAAAGAAAAGGAATCCACCATCATGGCATCCATATTAATTATTGAGGTTTGGGTGTTCTCCTACATGAGATTAGAGATCCTTTGCATTTATAGACAACTAGACTTATTGTGGTCAAAGGTTTCATGAAACCTACAACCATTAACATCTATTGAATTGGCTACATTAGCACTTTATAAGGGACTAGGTACTCCCCCATTGTTAGGCCTTATATTCCATGGTCTGCTCGGCCATTTTGTATTGAAATTTTTTCCCTGAAAGCCTTGGCTACTTTGGTTATGACCCTAATTGTAGTTATTTCTTGCGTGAGGGTTAAATTTCAGGCGAGTGAGTTCATTTTTTACTTGTGACAACATCTTTTTCATTATCTCAAATTTAGAAGCCATTTGAGCATTCTTTCCTTGATCAGGGAGTGTTGCTTGTTTTTGAAAGAAAGGTTCTCGTGACTGTACCATTTTATTGGTGACATTTGCTTCCTTCCCATAACCCAGATATGTAAGTGTGGGTGTGTCATGGGTTTGTTGGACTATGGCTAGATGGGACATGAAATTATGAGTTGTACAAGAAACTCTTGGAATAGGATGCATTAGAGGTGTGTGGTTGCTTAAGGCATTATTTATAGCAGGGATCTCATTTACCATCCTTGGCAGACCAAGGGATGGAAAATATCTAGAAATATTTCCTCTCTACGGATCTATTTGTTGGGAGAAAGTGATATATTCATTATAAATTTTATCCAATGTATCCATATTAGCTAAAGACAATCTTCACAAGAATAGGCTAGTGAAGGGATCTAGGGATCTGAGGTAAGTCTATACTACTACTAGCTCAAGTATAATAAAGGGGTTTGTCAATATTTTATAGGTTTTATGGAACCTTGTATTATAGATGCTTATTTGATCATTAGCCTCTTTCCTACAAGATACAAATTGATGGTACAAAATGGCTAGATCTGTTTATACTTTAAATTGGTTGAGGAACTTGTCCTCTAGGCATTTCCATGTATGGATTCCTCCTCTAGGAAAATTCTCCTAATGAATAGGGAAACAACTTGTAGACCACATCTTCATGGGTAGTCAACGTTGTGTTGTAGATTTATTTGAAAGTTTTTATGTGATATTTAGCTATCCTAACTTCACCATATACAAACTTAGTGCAAAAATTATTTGGGTTTTTAGGTATCTTGTGTAGAGCTCCTACAATATTTGGAGGGGAACTTTCATATACTATAAAATATTTCATCTGTAATGGTGGGTGTACAAAAATTGTTATGATTTGTGGTATTACCAAACTTATAGGCAAGGGTTGTAGACCTGGGTTTAATAGACAAGTAGTGGTTTTAGAACTTTCACCTCTAGTTTCACCCTTGTTGCTCCTAGTTTTCCTATGTTCATTTAATTCAATCAAATATTCCTTGTTCGAAGAAGATTTGAGAATTCTATGATATCTATATGTTGAAAATGACACAATTTTTTCCAGTTTTGCTAGATTCGGGCCCTCCTTCTAGTGTCAATTCTATTGAGGGTGGTTTTAATCACTTACAACATGCTAGTAAATAAGGTTTTATTTTCCCTCTTGAAAAGTAGCAAGACTACTCCAAGATTCTTGTATTATTAGTTCTTAGTCATGTTGAGACAACATAGGGCCGTTGTCAACATATTTCACTAGGGTTATGGTATTTAAAGCTAACTAGAAAATAACACACAAATAGAAATAACGATTTCAACAATTCATAAAAGAAGATTACATTTCATAATTTAGAAAATTTATATTTATTTTAATGATGTTTAGTATTTCAAACTGAGTTTCAAAGAAAGATAAAAAGATATAGAGTAATAAGAAGTAATAAATTTTTTTTAACCTAAACAAACAACGATAACAAATATTCCATTAACCATTTTTGTATGTTTAAGCAAGATCTCCAAGCACTATTACAACAAATAACATTTCATACATTCACTAGTAACAACAATGCAATCTTCAAAGGAAACAAATCACATGAGATTTTTAGATTTCATGCAATTAGAACCTTGCCAAGCACACATAGATATGAGATGAAATCCTACTTAAGTTCACAATTACCAATGAGATCTCACTATTTTGACAATTTAGATTGAAATAGAATATTCATACCTTCACCATGACACTAAATTTCAATGCATGCAACATAGGCGTAATCCTTTGATTAAATCAATAATCCACAAAGTTAGTAGGAAAAATCCACGCCGAGATTCTATTGTTTGATTGTAGAAACTTACATTAAAATCAGATCCTTTAGAATGACCCAAAATAATAAAAATATATAGAAAATAGTTTCCTAAAATTATAGATCTGATAAAAAATCTAATTGGAACTGCCTCCAATGCTTGAGTCTTTAACTGAAAGAAAACTAAAATTTAACAAAAGTAAAACTAGGTTCCCTAGTTGGAATTTTAGTTCAACTAAACTAATACTGGAGAATGAAAAGAAAACTAGAAATCAACTAGAATCTAATTGAAGTCTAAGTATTTGTTAATAAACTCCAATGCTCCTCCTATCCTTGCATTTGGGTGCTAATCTTTACATCATCAGTATTCATTATTTTCAACTCCATCTTTTCCTTTCAAATCTGGGTGTCCCATTTTTGTAGCTTCATTTTTTATTTGTAAAAACACAAAAAGAGGTTAACTGATAGCAACAATACCCCTGACTCCAATCACTTGGTGAATTTTTTAGTAAATGTCGACACTACTTCATTCATTCTTTCCATTGGTAGCCCTTTGTGGAACTGAATTTTAACCTTTTGGTCTAATGTTGTCTTCTCCATTCTCTACTGTATTTTGGTGAAGGTTTCCATTTCCTCCTACCTCCAATATTATTAACCATCATGTCAATGCCTTCTTGTGTGACCTTCCCTTCCATTTGGTTTTGTAGCTCTTCAACTATCTTTGTGGGCTCTCTCACCAACACAGGAGTATCCTAGAATGTGCAAGCCAAGTCTTCCACTACTTGGTGAATATTGCTTGAATAGATTCTCCATCCTGACTTCTATAATTATTCAAATTTATTTTGCACTTTCAAAATCTTGACATGGAATGCTATTGATCTTACCCAAATTGGGGGTTGATCTTGCTCTCCTTCTATTACTGTAGATTTTAAAAGTTCCTCTATTTTTGTTTCATTTATCTGGTGAAGAATTAGGGTGTAATCCTCCCACACTAATAGTTCTTCATCAATGCTTAGCTCAACTTGTTGGGAATCACCATCTTCATCACTAATGGAGTGATAAGACTTTATTAATTGTTTCAAAACTTTATCATGCAACTCTATAAAGTCCTCTTTCCATTGTTGAGCAATGGGAATCCATCTATTTGGGTCAAAGTGTCTAACTTCACCTTTTAATGTAGCCTATAATGCAGACCTAGGATCCTCAACATCAACAAGTCCAATTAAATTGCTTATACAAGTCACGAGTTGTGCCACTTGGTCTTTCAACTTTTCTTTTTTATTCTCGTCCTTCTACATTCTTTTCAAAATTGTAGAGATGGATATTTGTAGAGACTGTTGTTCTCCTTCCCTAGTTTGTACTCCCACATCCACTTTCCTGATTTGGTAGTCATCATCAGTCATTTCTAATTCCAATCTATCTACTAAAGGGACAACTATTTCTGTTGTATTATTTCCTTGTTCATCCATGGATATAGTGGATATACTTCATTCTTTCTTCATTCTTCTCCTAGGAGATTGGAAGGCCTGTGATAACATGCTCAATCTTTGCTCTAGAATCTCCACATAAGTATGTTGTCTCTTCTAAATTGTGTGGTTCAACCACACCAATATAGATGCAGATGTATCCTTCCTAGGAAGAGTTAGGACTTCCATATTATGGGAATCGTACACATCATCCTTGGGTTCCTCCTATCTAGGATCTTGAGAAATGTTTTCATCTTGTTGGACTCTTTCTTGATGCACTTCCTCTTCTATATGATGCAATTCCTTAGTAACTTTCTTTTCTTGATCAACCTCCTCATCATGAGGTTTCTATTGTTCCTTTTATTTTTCTTCCTGGCTTCCTTATCAGGTTCCCCTTTTTCCTTTTTCTTGGTTGGGGCAGCACTTGAAGATGGTTTTTTTTTTGTAGCAGATGATCTCCACTCCTTGGTGGCTAATTCGGTTGCACCTTCCCCCTTCTTCTTCTCAACATCCTTCATAGATGATGACAATTTTTCCATGGGAAAAAGGCCTTTTACCCACTGGAGAGAGGAAGCCACAACATCTTGTGCTTTGGTTTTGTTGTATATTTTTGGAATGTTGAAGTAGCCTAGATATATTTCTAATCCTTTCTATTTGTGGTGCATTGTTCATTGTTGTGGTCTTATGTAGATTGTGTTTAGCTTGTGATTGTATCATGAAGGATCTCTGAAACCCATATATTTTTTGAGATGTTAACTCCTATTCCTCTTCCATCCATACATTGTGTACCTCATGATTGTCTGTACTTATGTTATCACTTTCTAATTCAATCTCCCCTTCACTATTTGGGTCTTCTACCTCATCTATGGTAGGAAATTTAGATATTGAGTATATCAACCTTGAATTATCTAATTCATCTCCTTCTTGGCCAATTTACTCCACATATGGGCTGTCCTCAACATATCCTAGGGGAATATGGATGACCTTAGTGCCATCAACAAATGAAATTCCCCTTTTCTATAATTTGCTACTCCATTTGTATTTGAAAACCTTTTTAGACCTAATAGTGCTCAGAATGTAGTAAAAGGTTCCTTCATCTCTACCACTTGAAAGTCTACTATCAATTTTAGGCCCTGTACATTAACCTTGACATTATTCTATGTTCCCATTGTCTACATTCTAGATCCATATACTAAGTTTATATTGAATGGAGTTCTTACTAATTTAGCTGTTCTTAGTTTCTCCCAAGCTATTGCTCCAGTATAATATTTATGTCTACACCCAAATCTATCATGACATGTTTTACCTTACGGTTTTTCAAATGTGCAGTTATTAGTAGTGGACCCAATTATGGTCTTGATATAATATTAATTTGTGGCTATTTGGGTGTTTGTTTGTTCCAATATTTACCCCATTGTTATAATTTCACTAATAAATCTTATTTGTTGTGCTAGGGAAGCCATTTTTTAGCTTGATCATCTCTTCCTATGAAAATCAACCAATTTATTCATTTTTCTATTGTATAATGGCTCGTTTAGTGCTTTCCACTACTCTACCACATTGTCATTTTGTAGGCCCGGAAGTGGCTATACTCATTTTCTTTTGAATATAAATCTTCACTTATCTCTTTGTTTATTTTTTTCTTATTATTACTGGTATCCATCCCTTGTTGGGTGAGTTCCACTACTTTGTCTTTTTGATTATTTTGTTTTCTATTTTTTTGAGGTTTTATTTCCAATTGCTATTCTTCTCTAGAATATTCCTCATTGGATGTATTTGATGACCAAATTTTCACTCTTTGATATCCTCTAGAACCTTGTGGAGGGATTCTCCTAATAATCCTTGCTCCCCTATTTATGCCTTAAAGGTCATAACTCTTAGATTTGGGTGGAGCATTTTGAAAGTATGGTCTTCATTTCCATAGAATGCACAACTCTTCTTTTTTTTGAACCAACATTTTGTGGCATAGTGGCCAGAGTTACTATCACCTCTTTTGTGGTTTCCCCTTTCATATCATCGACCCTCCTCTATAGTTGATTTTTTTATTATCCTCCTAATAGTTTTGTGAAGGGGTATTTCGTAATGCGTTGGAATTCCTATTATTCATCCATGGTGGTTTTCTATATCATGTGTATACAAGGTTCGCTCTGCAAGTTTCTTGACATAGGCCATATTATGATCTATATCTCTATCATATCTTGGTTATAGTGGACATATAAATTCTAGATGATCATCTACATTTATTAGGTTGAATGCCTTAGATGGAAAATTGTTTGTCTCATGGTCATCCCATTCTTTGCATAACCCACAATATACTAATTGGAGCTTTTGTGACACTATTTGGAGCTCTACTTTAATTGTTGTTTTCTTTTTTTTCTCCTTGTGCCTCTAGGCAATCATTTCTTAAATGGCCTTATTTTGAACAATAAGAGAATCCATTTTTTTCTTACCTTATTGACATCTCTTTCTATTATATCTTGGTGCAAGGTAAGTTGCTCGAGTGCTAACTACAACTTCTCTAATGTTTCACTTTCACTTTCTTTATTTTATTTTCTCCATGACTACACCTTAATGTGTCAGGCCATGGTTACCACATCTAGATATTTATCAAATATCCTCCCATTGAATGTTGCTTTGATATCTTTTTTTAGTTCAAAAATGAGTCATTCCACCTTTTGCTTCCATGTTAAAGGTTCCTCTAATTTTTGAGATAGTTTATATATTTTATCATAGTCTTTCACTACTCCTCTCCTTTGTATTAATTCCGTCATCTTTCTCACACTATTAGATGGTATTTTTAGAGTGTTAAAGTTTTCTAGGAAGTCCTTCTCTTTTTCCCAATCCTTATCTTTTTTTAGGTAAGTATTCTTATACCAATCTAATGTATCCTTCCTTAAAGATGCCACAAATTCCAACAAATTAAGCTTATCTTCATTAATTTCCCTAATTATCAGAAGCTTGATTGATGGATCCATTGCATGTGTGGCTTCTTCTTGCTTCAGTTTGTGTATTGGTGGAGTGCATTTCTTCTCCTTCCTTACACTTCTTACTATCACAAGTTTATTTCCTCCACCCTTGTCTCTTTCTAACTTAATCTCAAAATACTTTGTTCCCAAAATTTCTTCCAAATCCCCTACTTATTTCTCTTTTGGATTGTCTTATCCTTTCTATGATATCTCCTCAACCAATATCCTTCTTGTTTCATAAGGCATGAGGGATGGGTCTAGTCCGAGGGTTGTGACTTTTCCTAGCATCACTTCAATTTTGGTGATGTTATTTTATTCATTAATGAAATTTCATGACTTAATGTTGACAATTATTTTCCTAAGTTAAACATGGTGTTGTCATATTTTTATATCTCTTATCTTCTTAACTTTCTTACTCTTATATTAAATAATTATTACATATAATCTTCTTGAATGGATAGAATCTTCTTTGAAGTTTTTAAGGATTCAAGGAATATGTCATCCAACTTGAACATGATGTTTGATAGCTTTGGTTTGATTGTTGGAATTTTGGGGGGATGTGGTAGGGATGGAGCCTCCATACTTCCATAGTCCTCTACCAATACATTTTTATATTTTCCATATTCCTTTATGATCTTCTCCAAATATGTCAAAACTTATCCTACTTTTTCCCAATGTGAATTCAAATTTTCTAGGATTTTTCATTCTTCCTTTTTGGTTTCTCTCCCTTTCTCTCTTTTGATAGCACACACCTTGACACATTTATCCTTTCTCTTGTCTTCATTCTCCAATCTTTTGTAATACATTTCTTCCTTTTCGATGTTCCGTCTCTATCTTTTTTCCTCACCATTTGGGCTATTCATGTCAAATTTCTTGGTCAATTCAATTTCCTCCTTAATCTCTCTTGATTTCTTATTTTCTACTTTTTCCATGGGTGTTTTTGTTTTGATATTACATTACTCCTTTATCTTCTCCCATGGTAGTTACTTTGTAACATCCTTTTAGGGATTCCTTTTCAAAGATCCCCCCTTTTCCATTTCTCACCCCCTTGGTTCCTAACCCCCTCTCATGAGGCTAACACCAAGGAGATAGTGTAAAATTTCATCTCTCCCTCTAAATTTTATGTCTAGATAAATATTTGAATTTATCTCTCTTTCTTGTGTGCAACCTAACTACGGTATCTACAACATAACCAATGGTATCAATAAAATGGGGGAACATATACTAGAGTCTTGAGCCCTAAGTAATTTCTATGTGTTGTATTTATACCCCTAACTCATTCATACAAGAGGAGTAAGGAATTAGTTCATATAGTGCATAAATTAGTTAGTAGAATGAGATATAAAGAAAACTAATTGCCATAAATCATAATATTTATTAGATATAAGTATATATATATATATATATAAAGGTGCATTTTTGTGACATTATATATATATATAGAATGTCACAAAATTGCACCTAGGGGAAATTTCACATTTTACCACTTTGCCTAGCATTTATTGCACCTAAACGCATTCATGTTAAGAGCCTCATGGGTCAAAATTTAATGACTCAAACTCCATGAGGTCCAATGATGAAGTGACAATAGTCCATTGTTCTGTTTCTTGAAAAACTAACATTCTAGATGCTTGTGCAACGTGTAGACGTCTACGCAGTGTGCTAGTGTCTTGGCGGTTTTCTGAATTTGAAATGTGGAATCTCAGAATCTTGGCTCAGGACATACATCTTTGCAATCAAAGTCTCAGGTCTTGCGGAACCTTCTTCCCTTGCATGCAAAAAGATCCCTTTTTCTCTCATTTTTGGGGGGTTCTCTCTCATTCGATCACTTCCCTTCTCAATCTCAACCTCTTCTCCTCTTTGCAATAGCACTTCTATAAGTGAAGCTCTACTGTAATTGAGGTCCCTCCAACAACCAAATCTCTCTAACAAGCATTCAATGGTGCATACATGTGTTCAAGAGGGGGTCGAGGATTGTTGGAAATGCTTTCTTGCTCTTATCTATTTGTGAATAGATTAGATCTCTTTGTTCATTTACTATTTGGTGGTTCAGGTTCTCCTCCTCAAGTGGGTATTATTTTCACCACTTCCTTTTGTCTATTTCATTTACTCTCTCTATCTATTTGGATTTTTATGGAGGTGGGAACACCAAAATGGGGGTTTGACTGCAATAAGCCTTAAAATAGCCCCAACATTTTTTTCCATTTGTTTTGTGTGCAGGTTGCTAAAGTGGAGCTTGGAGGAAGGTTTCAAACACATGGTTGTTTGTAAGTCCCCTCTTAGCTCTTCTTGTAATTTATCTCATTTTTTGTTCTCTATCTTGTTATTTTGTTAAAGAAACCTCAAATATATATTAGATAGTGAGGTTCTAATCAATTTTCCCAAGTCTTGAGTTCTTTGTTATTGGGGACACTAGCACATCCTTCAGACTCTAGCATGATGCACTGGCATCTTGATTCCATGCTGAAGTCCATTAGCTGAGAGCTCCTCCTTTTCGAGCAAAGTTCTCAAAACCTATCTCTTTTCGATTTTGAAGTAGTCTCTTGAGATAATTAGTCTATGTGTGGCTTCTTTGCAATTTTTTCATTCAAAAATATTGAGGTGGTTAAGGGAAATTCGCTCCTAGGATTCTCTTGAGAACAAAGAGACTCGTGAGCAATGAATCCCCCTTATCTCACATTTTGGTGAACACTACATAAACCATGTTGGATATTTTTCTACAATGTTTTAGTGTTTATAATAATGCTTTCTGTAAGGAATATTTCGATATGTTGGATGATGCTTTAGATGATTTATTGGAAGCATCTGAGCCCTCGACTTGTAGATCTTCTGAACAAACTTCTCCTTCGCAAGTTGAAGAGTCGCTAAACATTGTTGTAGTTTATGTGGCATCTCCAAGTCCTAAGAGACCCATTGTTTACTTGACTTCAGATAGCCCCTCTCCTAAGTGGATTCATTCTATCTGTAGAGTTCAATATCATAATGACTCATTGGATTTATATTCAAGGTTTGTGAAAGCCACATACTCTACTTCTTATAATGTTGTTAGGCACACATATAATACAAAAAGAAATAAGCAAAATTTGGATCAACAACCTTTTTTTCCTATGCCTCAAACTACTCAAGTTCCTACTTCTTTACGACCTCCTCAACCAAGTCTCCTTCAACACCTAAACCTATGAATAAAGCACTTGGAGACTATGATCTTGTCGAGTAGCTTCGTGTTACTCCGACTAAGATATCGCTTTGGGACTTGCTTAAGACCACTTTGGTTTACCAAGGTATGCTTTAGGAATATTTGTAGAAGCTCCTCTTTCCTGCCTCCACTAGACCGATGGATGTTAATGCGTTAATGGCTCATATTCAAGTGGATTCATTGAATATCATGTTCTGTCTATATGAACTTCTACCCCCAGATGTGTAGAAACAAGCGAACCCCTTAATGATTATAGTTAATGTTAATACTATTGGTATTAGATGTATCCTCGTTGATACTGTTTTGACCCTAAATGTTTGTGGTATAGATCTACTACCTAAGATTAAAGTTGATTATTCTTCCTTAGCTACTTCTATGTGCTTTTGTCAATTTCATAATGTTGGACGACAATCCCTAGGCAAAATAATCTTGCCTTTATAGTTAGGCCATGTTACCTTACCCACCTTGGTTTATGTGATACCTGGCCCCTTACCTTACAATTTTCTATTGGGGAGACCCTAGATTCATGCTATGGGTGTTGTAACCTCCATTTGCATTGTTCTTTGAAGTTTGTTGTAAATAATCAAGTAGTCATGGTCAAAGATGATCCAAAAGTTATTCACCTCTATGAACTAGCAACCGTTGGTCGAGCTTCAATTGTTTCCACTCTTAAGAATTGTATTCCATCTCTAACCTATTATGCGATGACATGTTCCTCGGTGATACCCTCCATAGAGGCTATCCCCAAAGTGAATGTCACTAAAAAAGAGCAACCTAAAGTAAAAAGTCCTAACTCTTCCCCATCTACTTCTTCTAAATCAAATGCATTTCTTGGTGATGATTGGGGATCCTTGGAATTCTCTAAATTCTTCATTGGAGAATAAAAATTGAATCCCACTCACCTTAAAATTTTGATAACCTCAAGAACCTCTATTAAGGAAGTGGATCAGACTCCCATGGACAAGGAAAGTTGTGATCCTATTCAGGAAGCCAACCATTCCCCTATCGAGGAGGATAATCCCACTCTTGCTAAGGAGATTAAAATTTGTGAATTGAATAAAGGATATAGTTGTGGCCTTGTAGATGCATTTTATGTCCATTGGTGGAACGATGCCCTCTACGTAGAGCCACTATATTTTGAAGCTTTACAAACGTGTTATGGTCCTGGATATAGGCTCATTTCTCAATATGGTTATGGGTGTAAAGGCCTTGGATGTATTGAACAAGGAATTTGGATCCCTATCTAGCTTAAGCCTCACAAGTGCTATCTAGGTTTGGGATGCTCTGTTGAATAGTCTAAGCAAAAAACTTGGTGGAATTTTAACATGATTTCAATTGAACTATTTAATCTGGTCCATCCCAAATTGATATTGGATGGATTAGAGGCTGAAGAAGTCCACTTAGATGTTTTCTCTTTGGAGGAAGCACTAGAGGAATTCTTAGGTTCCTACTCCCACCTACCATCCTTACACTATAAATGATGATTCCTGTATCATTTGAGTAAACAAAAATACTTTGGCCAATTCATTTTAGACATGGATGAGGAGGCCCCTCTATTGAATATAAATGATGGTGTTCCAATACCACATCCTAAAGACCATAGTCCCCTCCTCAAGGGGGATACTATTAATTTTTCATGGATCCTAAATCTTTTGAAAATGCGATTAAGATCGAGAAGTACCTATCTTCTAAATAAGCTAAGGAGCACTCTCATTAGGATATATTTGCTTGGTTATATTAGGACATGCCTGTTATTGATGAGTGTATAGTGGTTCACAATATAGTCTTATCTCTTGATGCCAAGCTTGTTAAGAAAAAAATCTAAAAGGTCAATCCCAAGGTCACATTGTATGATAATGCTGGGAAAGAAAGAGCGGTCTACTACATTAGTCATGTCCTAGTTGATTATGAAACTCATTATTCTTCCATCGAGAAGAAATTCCTTTCTCTTGTCGTTGCAACACAAAAGTTAAGATACTATCTTCTTCATGCTAAAACACATGTTATTGTGAAAAGTGATTTTCTGAAGAACTTATTTTCTAGTGCTGACCTTGTTGGGAAGTTAATGAAATGGGTAATGTTGCTTTCTAAGTTTGACATAAATTTTGTTACTCAAAAATTGATAAAAGGACAAGTGGTATCTGATCAATTGGAAAACGCTCCCTCATCTCTCTCCTTCCCGGGTTCGAACTTGTTCCCTCATGAGGATATTTTAACAATTAATCATGATCTTGTGTGTAGGATGTATTTCAATGGGTCGAGATGTCAAAATGGCTCTGAGGTGGGCGTGGTTCTAATCTCATTTGAAGGTAAGTCGGTCCCTTTCTCCTTTCAATTGGAATTTTCTTGCACCAACATCGCTGAGTACGAAGCCCTTATTGCCAGCTTGCATGTTGTGATCACATTAAAAATAAAAAATCTCCATATACATGGTGACTCTGAGCTTATTGTGAATCAGATTACATGAACCTATCAAGCTAAGCAAAGTAAGTTGTCTCAGTATTAAGACCTTGTTTTGTCTTTTCTTAATCGATTCTCCTCTTTCACAATAGATAGTATCCCTATGAGAGAAAACCGGCATGTGGATGCAGTGTCGAGCACTACCTCCTTGGTACCTTCAGATAAGGATACAAAAGAATGAAACTTTGTGGTTCATATTCTTTAGGCTCCTTCCATTTTTGACCCACCTGAATCTAATGCTCTTATGTGTTCTCACATAGACTCAAGAGAATGGTATTCCAACATCTACAACTATCTAAAGATTAGAAACTTTCCTGATGATGCGAAAAAGAATGATCACACTCGTATATGAAAGCTTTCTGTCTGTTATGTTGTCTTATCGAATGTTATTTATCAAAAATATTACAATGGTTTACTTCCTTGATGTCTCACTAAAGTGGAAATACCACTTTCCTTTAAGAAATCCCATTTGGGTTCCAGTGGTGGACATTTTGGTGGTAAGCCCTGGTGTGAAAATTGATTTTCATGGGGTACTTTTGGAAAATGATGGAACAAGATTCCTTCAATTTTGTCAATAAGTGCTCATAATGTCAACAACATACATGTCTTATTCATGCTCCTACACAAGATTTATAGAATTAGACCTCGCCTTGGCCATTTACGAAATAGGGGTTGGATATTATTGGAAAGATATCAACTCCTTCCTCTAAAGGACACGTCTTTATCACTGCTACTAATTACTTCATGAAGTGGGTTGAAGTTGTCTCGCTTTGATCCATGACCACTAAAGCTATCTATAGCTTTATTCTAAATAACATTATTGCTCACTTCATACTACCTTCCACCTTAGTTTTTGATAATGGAACACTAATTAAGAGCAAGGAAGTGAAGCAATTCCTAGATAAGTTTCATATTCAACATAGATTCTCTACAACATATTATCCTCAATCTAATGGCCAAGTAGAAGCATATAATAAGACTCTTGAGCTCATTCTTTGTAAAAAAATGAATAAGAATGGTAAGGATTGGCACATTCAATTGACATATGTTTTATGGGCCTATCGCATGGGTGTTCATATGGAGATGGGAACAATGCCTTACAACCTTGTGTATGTTGTTAAAGCTATCATGCCTTTGGAGTTTGAAATTCCATCTTTGTGGGTTTCCCTAAAAGGGTTAATTGATGATGAAACTTACTGATCTAATCATTTGCATCAACTTGAGATGCTCAGTGAGTTCCTATTACAGGCCCTTGACCATCTCAAATATTATCAACGATGATTATCTAAACAGTTTAATCAAGGTGTTCTTCCTACAAATTTCAAGGTAGGTTACCTAGTCCTCTATGAGAATCGGAGAAATGTAAATTCACCACCTGATCAAAAGGGGAATTTCAATCCTAATTGGTTAGGCCCTTACATTATCATCTTTGTGTATGGTTTTGGTGCATATGGATTGTCATCTATGGATGGGATACCTCTAAAAAAACCTGTTGATGCAATGCATCTTCATCGATACTATGCATAGTGTCTATGTGTCATACATGCAATGTTCACTCCTTTGGATTACAATGTTACATGTTCCAACATTCCTTCATCAACACATTAAGATTTTTTTTGTGTTATTATGTAACCATGTCTGTTTGAGAGAGACATACATACGTGTGTTTTGCCATAATATATATCCATACATTACATTACATCTTTTAGCTAGGAAATTAGATTGCCATTGTATTTGGTTAACATACATCCATATGTGTTTATTAAATCATGATAGAATCTAATCTAACACACATTCATACATAGAAAATCCATAGCATCAACATACATGAAAGAAAGGAACATACACATCAAATAAAGAATGTCATCATAACATAATTGGTATCTCATATATATATATGTAAATATCAATGTCATGTACATGTATTGTGCCACTAACGTCAAAAAATGAGTATTAGTGTCTATACATCAAAGCTAATCTATAAAATATATAACATTGCTACAAAATTGATATATGAAATGGTTGTCTAAGCCCCAAGCATATGGCTCCCTAAGTCCTCTGGCTCTAGCACTTGCTGATGTGGTTGTGGGTGGGGCTAAATAGTCGACACAAAGCAGGCCCTCTATGATCAAGAAATAATTTTTTTCATGCAGAATCCTCAAATCTCTCCCTGAAGGGAGGTTATCTAGATTTCCGTTGCTTTGAGTGCATCTTGGACCTACTAGTCCCTTGTTGGCTACCCTGTGAGGTCATTGAAGTGGCTCTGAAGGGCATCACATGCTTGCTTAGAACCATCTTCCCTCATCACAGTTGCATCTCAATCACTAAAGGAAACTTGTAGCTTTGCAAACACTTGATCCCTCTATGCATAGGTAGTAGTGGTGTCAGTTGTCCTTTGCACTACCTCCACTCATGCCTCCTCATACACCATCCTCAAGTGTACCATTGGCTCAAAAAGTGGGGTCTGTAGCCCCATTGAGACTGGTCAAAAGGAGTCAAGGATGGGGCCCTGAATTGGAATGGCAGGGGAAACCTTTGATATGCACTAGGAAAAGAGCCCAGTCCATCTTTGTGTGTCCACTACAACCATAGAGAAAATAAATATATTAGTATCACCAGATGTATAGATACAAAACTAAAGTAAAACATATATACATGAGATGAAAACTAGAAGTACCAAAAAGAAATGACATAATATAACTAATATACCTAGGTCCCCTAGCTGCTAGTGCAGATGGAGTGGTGTGATGTTGGGACCAACACCACCTACATCTAGCACTACTTCCAACACCACTTGAGCTGTCGCAAGATTGACAACAGGATCGGGTGGAACGGATGAAATTGGGACTATAGGTGAGGGTGAAGACATCCTCCACAATTGCCTCGACCTCTCCTCTACTAGTGTAACCTCCTCCTCGACCTCCTGATATTGCTTCTCTTCACCTCCATGTGCTTGCCTCCACCTCACTCTTGGTAGCGCCTCTCCCTACAGGCTAGGATCCCCCCTAGGGGTATCTGACAGAAAAATGGGACTAGGATCATGCACCTACCTCCAGGCCAGGAAGCCTCTTTCCATGCTAACATTTTCAACCAATTGCATCCCCCTTATCCCCACAATATATATATATGTGTGTGTGTGTGTGTGTGTGTGTGTGTGTGTGTGTAGCGTAGATAAAAGTATCCCTTTTTCAAACTTAATTTGAGAATACTTAATATTAAATGGAGCTTAATTATGCCTTGATTTAGTGTTGTAATGTGTTTCGTACATTCACATTAAGTTTAGGGACCTTTTAATTAAAACAAACTTAATGGTAAATTATTTAGGGTGTTGTAAAGTGTATCTTTACACTTTCACACTAATCTAGGGCTTTATTAATTAATTGAGGTTAATTGAGCTTAATTGGCCCCTTTAATTCAAATCCAAGCCTAATTAATTACAGATTCCGAGGGATAAAAATTGACATTCATAAATGATATTACACAACACTTAATTTCTTAATGTGTGTGTCCTAGGTTAGTGACTTAGGACCCATTTTCTACCTGGCGAATGGGTCCTCACTAGGTCCTAGGACCCTATTTTCACATGATCTTTCGCAATCCCTAAAGTATGTCCTAGCTAAATGAGCTAGGATCCATTCTCCACATGGTGAATGGTTCCTCAGTTAGACCTAGGACCCCCACTTGGGATATGTTTTTGGCGGTATTTTAATGATTTCAAATCCTACATCTGATTCGGCTTGTAATATTTTAATAAGGAATTAATGTTAAGTTATGTATAAATATAAGGTTATTTCACTATGTCTCATAACTAAGAATCTAAGCTTTCAAGTATTCAAGTCTTAATAGAAAATTTATGAGATCAAGAGTTCACAAGAGCATTTCTAAGGCATTCAAGGGCATATTATAGAAGATTATTGCAGCAATCATGATCCATTTCATCATGTGAAAGGAATAGTACATCATGCATGTTGTTGAGCTAATGTGTTGATGTAGCATTGAAGATCAATTCCAACATATTCAAGGACATCATCTCTAATCAAGTTTAATGGTAAATATCTACATTCATTGAGACCACTTCATGCAATATTGTAGATTTGTACTCCAAGGTTTCAACTAAGGTTTGGTGAGTTGTAACATTGTACTTGTTCATTCATCATTCCTTTTATGCATTGTTTCATTTCAAGGTTTAATTACCAAAACGGGGTTTGACCAAGGAAAAACCCTATTCCCTAACAAAACAACATTTTCTCTCCTTTTATGTGTGATTGTAGGTTTTAGGTTGAAGATCAATTGGAAATAAAAATTGTAAAAGTTGTCAAAGTTGCTAAGAAAGTTGTCAAATCACATAAATTAAGCTATAAGATTTGTTCCTAGCTTTTCAAAAGTGCTTGAATAGGATCTAGGAGTGTACACATTAGAGAAGAGAACCTAGAAACCGTTTTTCTAGAGCCCTATCTAGGACCCATTCACCATAGGGCGAATGAGTTCTTAGTGAGGCTCGAAAAAACATTTTTTGCAACAAGTACACAACATTTGACCCTCTTAAAAATTTATTTTTGATTTCTATATTGGTTAGGTTTAATTTTTGATACTCATTTGCATAATATAACCCTCATAATTGAATGAAACACTAGTGAAATTAGGTGCATCATTTTGATAATCCATTTTGGTGCACCTCTCTTTTTCTTAGTTTCATTATGGTGAACCCAACCTTTTGAACATTGCAGTTTTATGATTTTGGAGTATTTTCATCCTAGATTTAGATCTTGCATTCATTTGCATTCATTTTTATTGAATTAGATCTAATTTAGGATATCTAGTTTGCATTCAACTTTACATTACATCTAGGGTTTTAGGATTGAATTTTTTTCACTCTTTAAATCTAAAAAAAATACAAAAAAATTAATGATCTTGCATATCATTTACATCATATAAACTTGCATTTAAAAAGTGAATAAAAAATTTCATATCAAACTAGGTGTTTTAGGTCATCATTTTGTCACATTTTGCACTTAAATTTCACATTGCATTCTACAAAAAATCAACCTAAAACTTGTTACACACTGAATCTAAAAGTCATTGAAAAACACTTGAAAATCTAGAAAAATAAGTTTCAAAAAACCTCATCTGGGACCCCTTCACCATAGGGTGAATGAGTCCCTGATTAGACCTTAATCTACATTTCTAAAATTTAAAATCTTCAGTTCTATGATTCTGTTTGTTGCTTTCAAATTTCTATTTTAGTCTATTGAGTTTTTGTTTCATTAATTTCATTAGATCTAGATTAATTTGGTACATTTAGTGCATTGTTTGATTTCAAATTTGTATTTACAAGAATTCATTTTCAAATTGTTAAGTAGTGTAATAAAAAAATTACCTTGTTTAGAATCTAAAAATTGCATATACACATTACACTTTAGGTCATTGCATTGAATTTTAAGCCTCTTTCCATTTTGGGTTTTCACACTAAGTTTGTGAAACTTGTATGAGATTTACAACTTGGTGTCCTATTAGTAACACTATTGTGATATTTATTTTGAGACTCATGTCATCCCACGATACACCATTCACTGTGGATCTTGGGTTTTCTAACTCTCTTTCTAATAGTGTTAATAGTGTTGATAATCAAACCCCTATGTATCATAGTATGCATGTTATGAAATAACTTGCAGAATAGAAGAATATGATATGAAATATGCTGCAAATACTTGATAATAACTGAGAATAACAAGCCACTTCAAGGGGGAAAACCTCCAAATATCTCTAATGAGAACACACTTCACAACTTGATGATGAAATAAGACTCACAACCTCCTATATATACCTATTTATTATGGATATCACCTAGGCCGACAGAACTTACACCTATATAAGACTTAGGCGACCTAAACAACTAAATAACAATATACTAATGATAATGACTTAATAGAGAGTTAAGATAGCCACAAACCGACTATTCTTAGATGTACAATAATAGTAAGGCGTATAGCATGCCCCTTCTTCAAAGAAGCATTGTCCTCAATGCTAATCAAGTTGAGATGAACTCCTCATCTTCCCATGTGGCATCTTCAAGCGGTAGAATTCTTCCATTGGATGAGATGCTTCGATTGATAGTTCTATTCCTCAGCTTCTTTGTGCGTGTTTGACGAATGCACTCTGGTTCCAAAATGATTCTTCCTTCTTCATCTAGCTCGGGAAGTGTTGTTTGAGTGGGAATATTATGCCAATTACCTTCTTCAAATAGGAAACATGAAAAACTGGATGTATCTTTGTTGTTGGTGGCAACTCAAGCTTGTAGGCAACACTACCAATCTTCTGCATGATTTGGTATGGACCATAATGCTTTGGTGACAACTTATTATTCTTTCTTTGCTGCTTTAGTGAATTTTCTTATAAAGTGCAATGCATGAAGACCCAATCTGACTTCAAAACTTATTTCACTCACGATGTTAGTGCACTTTGTTGTTTCATTGATTTTGTGCCATGGCTAAATTCTCCTTGAGTCACCACAAAAGTACTTGTTGTTGATGAAGCAAATTAGTCTTCTAGTGCACACGAACTCTTGGGGACACCTTAATTGATGATGTGATGGAAGGATGATATCCATAGAAGTTCCAAAATGGAGACATTTTTGATGAGCTATGAAAAGAAGTGTTATACCACCATTCTATGAGTGGTAGCCAATCTACCCATTGAGATTGTTTCTTTGAAGTGAAACAACATAGATATACTTCCAAACACTTATTAACAACCTTAGTTTTCCCATCTGATTAAGGGTGGTATGAAGAGCTATGAGCCAATTGAGTACCAAAACATGAGAATAAATCTTTCCAAAAGTGACTAGTAAAGATAGGATCACAATCATTGACAATAACTGGGTGTACCATGTAGCTTTGGATATTCTCCAAAAAAGCTCTATACTTGCACTTGCTGTAAGGATGTGCTAATGCAATGAAATGTGCATATTTAGTGAGCCTATCAACCCACCACCATGATGATGACATTATGACCTTTAGATTTGGAAATACATGATGAAGTCCATGGATATCTCTTGTCTTTGGCTTCAAAGGAATAGATAAGGGTTGCAAGAGATCTGGTGTCTTAATTGTCTCCCCTTTATGCCTTTGACACACCAAACATTCAGCCACAAATTTTTGAACATCACCCTTTAGCCCTTCCCAAAGAAATCTTGCTTGACTCGATGATATGTCTTCAAAAATCTTGAATGACCACCCACTGGAGACTCATGCAACTCTATGAGAATCTTGATTTTAAGGTTGGAATTCTTGTAGAGATACAAACGCTCTTTATACCAAAGAGTATCTCCCTTCCAACAAAACTTATCTGAACTACTAGGATCACTTTTTAATTGCTCGATGAGATTACTAGTCGCAACATCATTTTGCCACTCTATTTTGGCTTCCTCCACCCAATTTGCTTGTAATATTGAAAGGGCACACAATAAGGCTTCATCTTTCTCATCCTTCCTTGACAGTGCATCTGCGACAATATTTTCTTTCCCTTTCTTATATAAAATCTCAAAGTCATATCCTAACATCTTAGTGACCCATTTTTGTTGCTCTTCAGAAGATAGTCGTTGTTCCAAAAAATATTTTAGGCTATCATGATCTGTCTTAACCTTGAAATGTCTACCCAATAGATAAGGCCACCATTGTTTCACTGCATGGAGTATTGCTAGCATTTCCTTCTCATAAATAGGTTTTAGTAGATTCTTACCTTTTAATTGACGACTCTCAAAAGCAATTGGTCGACCTTCTTGCATAAGCACTACTCCTATCCCATTTCCAGAAGCATCACATTCCACAATGAATTCCTTGGTGAAGTCAGGAGTGGCAAGTACTAGAGTTGAACACATAGCCTCCTTCAATCTCTCAAATGTTGCATTGGGACTCATTCCAATGAAAAGAATCCTTCTTCAATAGAGTTGTGAGAGGTGCTGCTATACTACCATAATTCTTCACAAATCTTCTATAGTACCTGTCAATCCC
This sequence comes from Sequoia sempervirens, assembly GCA_007258455.2. Classification (NCBI taxonomy): domain Eukaryota; kingdom Viridiplantae; phylum Streptophyta; class Pinopsida; order Cupressales; family Cupressaceae; genus Sequoia; species Sequoia sempervirens. Next base: position 226,219,433 of record VDFB02075321.1, on the reverse strand, counting down.
AAGAATCCTCTCAGGTTTCTTAATGGTTTTGGAATAGGCCATTCCATGATAGCCTTAATTTTGTTAGGGTCCACCTTTACTCCTTCATGTGAAACTATGTGTCCCAAATACTCCACCTCTGTAAGACCAAAAGCACACTTGGATGGCTTAGCATAGAGATTATAATCTTCAAGTATTTGTAATGGTTTGCTCCACATGTTGCAAATGTTCTTCCCAAGTCTTCAAACGTAAATCAATATATCATCAAAGAATACTAATACAAACTTTCTCAAGAACTTCTTAAAAATGGAATTCAAGCAGGAATTAGATTAGGTGCATTGGTAAGACCAAATGGCATCACCAAAAATTCATAATGACCCTCATGAGTCCAAAATGTTGTCTTACAAATATCTTCCTCCTTAATCCGAATTTGGTGATAACCAGATCTAAGATCTAACTTGGTAAAAAACATAGCTCCATTTAATTCATCTAACAAATCATCAATGACTGGAATTGGAAACTTATCTTTAATGGTGTACATGTTGGGCACTCTATAATCTGGACACATGCGCCAAGTATCATCCTTCTTACGTACCATCACCACCGGTGAGGAGTAAGCACTTTGGCTATGCCTAATGATTCTTGCCTCTAGCATCTCTTCAACAATTTTTTCTATCTCACTCTTTTGTATGTGTGGATACCTGTAAGGCCTGATGTTCGGTGGTTGGCTCCCTGGGACTAACTATATGGCATGATCATGATCCCTCTTAGGAGGAAGTCCTTTAGGCATATCTCCAAGAACAACTAAGTGACGATCAATTATAGCTTGCAAATCTGGATGAGTAGGAGTAATAGATTGAGAGACTTCTAATGAACATAGTTGGGCCACAAATCCATCCACTCCTTTCTTAAGCAACTTTTGCATTTGATGAGAGCTTACCATTTGTGGAGATTTTGCCTTCAACCCCCTTAGCTCTACTAGCCTTCCTTCTGATTGAAATCTCATGAATAGTTCTTGGAAGTTCATCTCAATTGTTCCTAATGTAGTAAGCCATTGTACTCCCAAAACAATATCTGTTGCACCCATGGATATCGCATACATTGGGGTATAAAGTTGATAGTCTCCCATGGATAATTTAATGCTATGACACTTCCCTGAACAACTAATTGTACCACCATCTGCAATCAAAACTTGAAACTCTGGAGCTGGATATATGAAACAATTTAGACGAGTAGCTAATTTTTTGTTGATGAAATTATGAGTACTACCAGAGTCGATCAACACTGTTACCTTCTGCTTCTTTAGGAACCCCACCACCTTGAGAGTTTGTGGAGCACTAAAACCTGAGAGTGCATGACAAGAAATGATTGGTTGAGAATCATGTGATTCCTCATTTGACTCCCTTTCATCTTCTAGTATGGGTTCCTCCTCTTCTTCCTCATTGGGACCTTCAATATAAAACAATTTCTTTTCACTACATTTATGTACTCCAACTGTATTTGCTATCACAATTGAAACACAAGCCTTTTGCTCTTTTCTCCTCAATTTCTTTGTGGAGTCAACTTAGTAGGTTGTGTTGAATATCCTTTCTCTCTTGTCACATTAGCCCCTTTCTTCTTAGGAATCAAATATTCTCCTCTACCTGCGTGCTAAGATAAAAGACTCCATTTATGGAACTAGGGCTAAACATGGTACCTCATGTTGAATGTGATCCTTGAGACCACCAAGAATAAGTCATTCAAGTTTTCCCAGAATTGAATCCACCCTAAGGATAGATTTGGGAATTGCTGAATATAATCCTTAACTGATCCTGTTTGTTGAAGTTTAGCTAGCTGGCTGAAGAAGTTGTCTGTGATGCTATTGCTATATTGTGCTTGGAGTTCCTCTGTAAAAATTGACCATGAGACGGTGAGCCCCTTTTTACTTCGATGAGTGCAAAGCCAATGATACCAAATGAATTGATCTGGTTCTAAATATAAGGAAGCCATCGTGACCTTTTGTCCATTTGGGATTTGGTGTACTTCAAAAAAATTCTCCATTTGGTTTATCCATGTTAGAGGATCCTTACCATCAAACTTGCGCATATCCACCTTTGGAAATAAATTCCTAGATCCCATAGGAGTACTAAAGCTTGTGTTAGTAGTGGCTGACCTAGAATTCTCACCTTGGTCACTTGAGAACTCCTTTCTTGATTCAGCTATGTAGGTGCTTAACATGTTTCGCATGTTCCGACATGTCTCCTCTTAGGTCACACATATCCATCTTAATTGAGGAAATTTCTTCCTTGACCTTATTGTTAATTGAGGAAATTTCTTCCTTGACCTTATTGAGTTCTTCATTATGAGGAATATCCTCGATTGTTTCACCATCCTTATCAGGAGTCTTCCCCGGAGTGACAGCATTCTTTTTACCCCTTGTTGCAGGCCCTGTCATGATGGAAACCACTAATGTTGAAATAAATCACACAAATGAAACTTAAATTATCTCAAATTTTACTGTAATCTCCTTTGTATGTCTTCAAAAACCCAATAAAAATTAGACTCCAATTCAACAAGATGTGCGAGATATGTAGATTCCAAAAAAATAGTGTAGAAACCCTAATTCTGCAATAATTCACTTAATTCTACTCCAATTATTCTAAAATCTGGACTGTAGCTTCTTCAATATGTTCTTCAAAAACCATTTAAAAATCAGAAAAAAATTCGATAAATTCTGAAAGATATGCTCTTCCCAAAATCGCCTCCAAAATTGAGAAAAACCTTGCCTCTATGGTGCCAAGATCATGCTCTGATACCACTTGTTATGAAATAACTTGCAGAATAGAAGAATATGATATGAAATATTCTGAAAATAATTGATAATAACTAAGAATAACAAGCCACTTCGAGGGGGAAAACCTCCAAATATCTCTAATGAGAACACACTTCACAACTTGATGATGAAATAAGACTCACAACCTCCTATATATACCTATTTATGCCAAGGATATCACCTAGGCCGACTTAGACACACCTATATAATACTTAGGCCAACCTAAACAACTAAATAACAATATACTAATGATAATATGACTTAATAGAGAGTTAAGATAGCCACAAGCCGACTATTCATAACCCGATGTACAATAATATTAAGGGCGTAGCAATGCATACCTCATTTCCCATGACTTCCATACCTACAAGCAATGTGCATAATGTCAAAAAAACCATGTCCCACCCATCACTATTTGTACTCAAGCTTTGGGTTATACTCAAATCCAAGGTGGAACATCAATTCTTCCTTCTACAATACCCATTTCCATTCCTACATACACTAGTACTCAAGTTACCACAACCATTCAACCTACTAGAAATTTCAACAATTCCAAGTAGATATTTCCATAGGGAAGCCTTCTAGTTTTGTGCATTCAAATACAATATCTCCTCAACCATTCTCCCTCACAAATTTATAATTCACTTGCCCTCTGCATACATACACCACTCCACCTTACTCCCCTACACCTTATAATACCAAAAATGATGCCATCCTTACACACTTTTGCAAAGCATGTCATCTCTTCAACAAAAAGTCACAACCCTAAATCAAAACAATAATGGTCAACCTTCACAATACAACAAAACCAACCACTTTTCCTTGGAGATATTGAGAACAAAAATTCCATAAGGTATAGAAGTTCCTAGATTTGAGAAATATGGTGGGAATGGAGATTATGTTAGCCATGTTTCCTCTTATACAACCCTATGTAGTGATTTCACAATTGAAGATAAGCTCTTGGCTAAACTATTTCCTAGGTCATTAAAGGATACTACTTTAGAGTGGTTTTTATCTTTACCAAATAATTCAATAGGATCATTCAATGAGCTTATTGATTCCTTTTATAACCACTTCCACATTCACATGGGTCCCAAGATGACACTAGCTGATTTAATGACACACAAACAAAAGGATGATGAGAAAGTGACTGATTTCATAGCAAGACACCAAACAATTTATTCAAAAATAAACATTAAGATTCCTAATTCTGACCTTCAACCAATTTTTATTGCCAATTTACAAAGAAAAATTCAAACCAAAATTGAGATGTTGAAATTCCCATCCTTCAAACAATTATGTAGTACCCTTCATGATTATCAAAATTCAGCTTATGGTCATAATGTGAAAAATCCTCCTATCCATCCTAAAAAGTTTGAATCCACAACTCAAAATAGCTACCAACCTTTCAAGAAGAAAAATAGGGGCTTTTTAAAAATTAATTCCCCTCAACCAAATCAACAAGTTGATAACCAAGTGGCTGCTATGAAGACAAAAAATTTGTATGCCTTTGTGGATAAGAATAGAAAATTTACCCCCCTACCTGATTCCCTTCATAATATCATGCTACAACTCATAGAAAATAATATGCTTTCTCTACCTCCCTTCCGATCTCCTGATCCTAATAAACCATTACCCACAGGCTTTAGACCAAATTCCTATTGCCATTATCACCAACAAAAAGGACATGATACCGAATATTGTAAGCATCTTAAAAATCTTGTGCAAGACCTCATTAATTCTAATAATCTTCTAATTGGAGGTGTGAATGATCAAGGTAATAATACCATACCTCCTCCTAACAAAAATTTACAAATATTTACAAATCCCATGCCAAAACATGCTATCTCATTTTTAAAAGCTAGTGAAACAAAGAATGATGTGATGAATGTTGAAATGGATGATGAAAACAAAAAATATAACAATGAAGAAATGATTAGAATGGTGTTATTTATTGAAGCTAGACCTTGTAAGGGCTCAACCAAAATACCTCTTGATATTACTTTCTCACAAAATTACATAATCAAGCATGCACCTAATAGTCCTCTTTACATAGCTTTGTAAGAATCAATGGCAAGCCTACTAATGGGATATTAATTGATCTTGTCTATGTAGAGAATGTGGTTATTGAAGAATTCTTATTTGTGCATGAAATATATCAAGATACATATGAAAAATTGAAAGCATGGAAAAAAATGCATAATGGTTTTGCTTGTCCTACAATGGGCTCAATAAATCTCCCTTTAAAAGTTGGACCAAAAAAATTAAATGTATCTTTCACCATCATCCCATTGTCGGACCAATTTCATGTGAAGATAGGCTATCCATGGCTTCACTCCATGAATTTCATCCCATTGGTTGTGCATAAATGTTTAAAGTTTCCCTTTGGCAATGAAATCTTTATTGTGCACCATAGCGGCTTTAATCCCATGTCTTCTCATGGGAACTTTTCATTGGATTTCTTTTGGCCCGAGCCTATAAAACTTATTAGACCTCATGAGGACTACTTTTTTAAAGCATATAAAAAGTTTAAGGCAAAGCATGTAGTAGAATTATCCCTTATAAATATACCTCAAACCATGATTGAGCCACCTATCCTTGACGAACCAATTATTGAACCAAAATCCCTTCCAAACATCCAAGAGAAGCCTATGAAAAATCTTCCTACCATTTCCTATAAGAGACCATGAGATAACCAAAGTAATCCCATTGTTCCTCCTAAAATCAAATTTTTTTACAAATCCAAAGAGAAAGTGGTTGAACGACCTCATATGGTTCCTTCCGTTCCTCCCCTAAGGGAAGACAAGAAACCTATGATTGACAAACCCACTCATACACAAATGCAAATTGACAACAGATTGAAATGAAATCAAAATTCTAGAGAGTGTAGGCATAGACGTTGTGCTATTGCTTGTATGTTACAAGATAAAGAAGAAAATAATAACACAAAAAATAAAAATCCTAACTTCCTTGAAGAAATGAATGATTATATACCCTCACTGCAACATAAACAAGAAACTTCTAGAGACATTATCATTTGGCCTCCTATTGTGATTAATTTAGATGATGAGATTGATATTGCAAATATTGATGAAAAAGTGCATAATGAGTTGAGTTCATTGTTTTCCTCTTCTATGAACTTAAATGAAAATTCAACTAATAAGAGTGATGAGCTTGGTACATCCCCTAGTTCAGAACTTGTCGTTGTGCCTTTAGCTAGTTGTCCGCCTTCCTTATATACCAAACGAGATTGAGATGTAGACGACCTGCTATAGGTTGAATCGCATGTGCCTTACTAGTATTTTGCATTATTTTCCTTTTAATGTTTCTTTATGTTATTGCATGTGTGCAATGTGATCCCTCGTGCTATTTCATTTGATGTATCTCCCTCTTTTTGTGCATTCCTCTATATATATCTACATTCATCTCTATGTTGTAAACATTTTATATTTTCACTTGTCTTGTGTTTTCCTTTTGGGGATGATGCAAGGCATTGAGACATTTAGGTCTCTTCCTTATTGAACCAAAAGGGTTTTTCTTTGTTTTCACTCTCTGTGTGTCATTCTTCCAATTCTATGAGTATTTGGGGAATGATGATGTTTCCAAGTTCTAAAAAAAACATTGTAGCACAAATATACTAACCCTGAATCCATAGATCCCTTACGTATTTCTGGGGGCAACCCATCCCTCCTTTTTCATGGCATAGCTTTATTTTGGAAACATATCACTTGGCATAGGGTTTTTCAAGGAAATTCTCATGTCTTAGGAGTAAAAATTGGCTATTTTAAAGAAATTTCTCACAAGAATGGTGTTAGTTCCACTTTAAAGTGGGAGAATATATTGATAATATCTTTCAACATTTTTCATGTTTTGTGGTGTGATTTTATTTTTTTTCTTGTGATGCATCCTTTTCTTGGTGGTGTCATTGGGTTTGATGTCCTCCAAGAGTGTGATATTTCTTAGAGTACAAATTTCCTCAGTGGCTTGATGCAATACACTACATTCCCTAAGTTGTGAAGCTTTTACTCTTGACTTATCCTCTCTTGGAGACATTAGGCACGATGATACCTAAGAAGAATACATTACATGAACAAAGAAAGATCCCCTTGAAAAAAACCTATATACAAAATATTCATAAGTGTTTGGCATAACACAACTTACTAACCTTGTGAAGCCCAAAACCCTAATTCAAGGCCACATAGCATGACACACCTTGCTTTCCTATGGAGCCTTGCCATGTGCATGAGTGCTTGGCATAACACAACTTGTTAAGCACGAGACGAGAATGTGAGTGGCACCCTACCAAAGTTATTAGAGGGATAGATTTGGTATGGTAAGTACAGTGAGAGTCAACATAGAGGCATGACTTTCTCACTAAGCCACCTTCCTGAGGGATACTCACCTAGTGGATGGCCTGAGGTTCCACTACCCCGGAGTGAGCGTAAAATTGAATTCGAAGAAAAATAGGGTAATGAAAAAGATGAAGAAGAAGAAATTAAGCAATTAAGAAAGGAAGTACAAAATATGCTTGTACAAAGTATGCTTGATTCTGTAAACAGAGAACTTATCATTTATCATGTTGGACCATTTAGGCTTGATATTTTCTTGGTCTTTTATGTTGTATGATTGTGTATATTTGTTATTTCTTCATACATAAGTGTCTTTAATGTCTACTTTAGTGCGAGTTTGACATGGGGTCATACTCTCACTAAAGTGGGGACAAAATATAGTGTAGAAAAAAGTTCCCTTTTTCACACTTAATTTGGGAATATAATTAATATTAAGGTGAGCTTAATTATGCCTTGATTTAGTGTTGTAATATGTTTCACACATTCACATTAAGTTTAGGGACCTTTTAATTAAAATGGACTTAATAGTGCCTTATTTAGGGTGTTGTAAAGTGTATCTTTACACTTTCACACTAATCTAGGGCTTTTATTAATAAATTGAGGTTAATTGAGATTAATTGGCCCCTTTAATTCAAATCCAAGCCTAATTAATTACAGATTTTGAGGGAAAAAAATTGACATTCATAAATGATTTTACACAATAATTAATTTTTGAAAGTGTGTGTTCTAGGTTAGTGACCTAGGACCCATTTGCCACCTAGCGAATGGGTCCTCACGAGGTCCTAGGACCCTATTTTCACATGATCTTTCACAATCCCCAAAGTATGTCCTAGCTGAGTGAGATAGGATCCATTCACCACATGGTGAATGGGTCCTTAGTTACACTTAGGACCCCCCCTTGGGATATGTCTTTAGCGGTATTTTAATGATTTCAAATCCTACATCTAATGTTGGCCTATGATATTTTAATTTCATGAATTAATGTTAAGTTATGTATAAATATAAGGTTATTTCACCATGTTTCATAACTAAGAATCTAACCTTTCAATTATTCAAGTCCTAATAGAAAATTTATGAGATCAAGAGTTCACAAGAGCATTTCTAAGGCATTCAAGGGTAGATTATAGAAGATTATTGCAACAATCAAGATCCATTTCATCATGTGAAAGGAATAGTGCATCATGCATGTTTTTGAGCTAATGTGATGATGTAGCATTGAAGATCAATTCAAGCATATTCAAGGACATCATCTCTAATCAAGTTTTATGGTTAAGATCTACATTCATTGAGGCCACTTCATGAAAGATTGTAGATTTGTACTCCAAGGTTTCAACTAAGGTTTGGTGAGTTGTGACATTGTACTTGTTCATTCATCATTATTTTTATGCATTGTTTCATTTCAAGGTTTAATTACCAAAACAGGGTTTGACCAAGGAAAACCCCTATTCCCTAACAAAACAACATTTTCTCTCCATTGATGTGTGATTGTAGGTTTTAGGTCAAGAAGATCAATTGAAAAGAAAAATTGAAAAAGTTGTCAAAGTTGTCGAAGTCACTAAGAAAGTTGTCATATCACAAAAATTAAGCTACAAGATTTATTCATGGCTTTTCGATAGTGTTCAACTAGGATCTGGGAGTGTGTAGAAATTGAAGAAAAAAACCTATAAACAAGTTTTCCAGAAACCTAGCAAGAACCCATTCTCCACAGGGCGAATGAGTCCTTAGTGAGGTTCAAAAAATAACTTTTTTGCAATAGGTACACAACATTTGACCCTCTTAAAACCTACCTTTTGATCACTATTGTAACGCCTCGCCGTGTGAACCCCAAAGGACAAAAGACAATAATCACTGCACAATTTTTTTTTATTTTTTATTTTTTTAAAGTAAACATAACATACATGTAATACACATTAGGTCATAACATGAATTTCATTTAAGTAGATTCATTCACACATACATCCCTTGGGGTACACGAGGAGTCATTACATGACTTAGATCCACACAACGCCAATAATAATAATAAAAAAAAAACCAAAGATATAAAAATTAACAAATATAACTCATACATGAAAATCATAGATAAGAAACCATTTGTGTACATAATTACAACATATGCATGATTAACTTAACACAATGAATAACAACTGCCATGGCCAATAATCACACCGAGTTTAACATTACATTACAGTATAATGTTTAAGAAGTACAATGATACAAAATTGTTTCCAACATAAATGGAAACCATACACAATATAACATGATACAAATAAATAGATGAATACAAAGAATCATAACTGGCTCCAAGATAGATACAACTCTGTAGTCGCAGCAGCAGCATCAATCTGCACCTTTCGATCCTCGTCTGGGGACCCAATGGGGTGCTTAGCACATTCCACCTGACAATATGAGTCTGAAGACCCACCCCTCGTGCTGAGGAGCTAACAAGAAAAATACCACAACCAAGAACATCCATACAGGGAACCACAAGACTCAACAACATACAAAAGTATCATAAAACTCAAGGATTACAATGACATAATCGACAATATCCAAGAGACAACATAATAACTTAAAGTCATAAATCTCATCACATAAATCAAAGCAATGATCAATAAACAAGTAACCAAAGGATGATCATGAAACACTTCCAAATCAAACTGAATTAATAAACATAATACAATTCCAAATTGCAATAATACAATAACATCATATCACAGTACCATAAGAGTACAGGGTCATAAATCAAATATCAATGAGATCATACAAGACCATAAAGTACATCAAAGATGCATCAAGGCAATAATCACAACTCAATATAAATCCATAAATCAACAATCTAAACCAACTCCCACAACCTACTTCCAGAGGAACACAATAAAGTAAAACACATGGGCAACTAGGGGAGAGTGTCATCGCATAGTCCTACATGGGTTATCCTGTGCTCTTCCTCCCAACTGGAGGTGCCGGTCCATAGGGTGACTCATGAGGAGCCGTAGATCTCTCGTGAAGACGAGGTCACGACCTTGCCAACCACGGCCTTCTCAGCCTTCCATTAGTCTACGGAAGCACTAATGAAGACGAGGCATCCTTTTTTAAAAATATTATAATGATATTACTACCCATCCCACCTAAGTTAATTATTAGGTTTTCACTTGATTACTAACTCACTCGTGGGTTATCCTGTGTCCTTCCCCTTAAACGGGGTGCCAGTCCCATGAGGAGCCACTCTCCCTAGAGACCCAACAACATAAAAACCAAGGGTTGTACCATCATAATTTGAACAAAGAATCACAACATAAAAGCATGCGAGGCATTTCCCATCTCGCTAACAAGTACAAAATCAGAGTCTCAACAATTCCCGTATAACCCTTTCAAAATCATGAAACCAAAACACTTGCCACATCAAGGGCACATAAAGAGAGAGAACATCAACATTAAAAATAAACAAGCCTCTGGAAGATTTTCATGAAGTTTACACTAGGGTTTCCCCATCAAAGAACTGTCAACAATAATTGCAAGGCCACAAGAACTAGTTGCGATTCAAAAATTAATGAGAGATTACATCAAAATAAGATCAACAACTCCATTCAAACAACAACAACTTCGATACAAACTAAATTGGAAATCCAAGGGAAACCTCTATTTTCTCCTCTCGGAATCCCCATAACTCAAGGAACTTTTCAATTTGACTCCTTAACAACTCAAGTAGAACCATCAATCATGAAAATATTAACCAATTTACCACTTAGGGTAAAGAACAAAAGAAAACATATTGGTTCCTGACGAATAGCAACATAAATTAAATGAGAGAAAATCTCCAACTCAAAATCAACTCACGAAAGGTCACATCGAAAGGGTCTATCAAAACAATCCATTCAAATACAATATAACCATTCATTCAATAAGAAGTAACTTGAATTAATCTAAAGAAAATGATTTTTTTTTAAGATTAATCATTTCCAACATTTTAGGATATCACAATATTGCGAAGTGAAGATGTAATATAATGTTTCTAAGCCATAAGACACTAATCACAAATCATTAATGGTGTCACCTCAAATAGGGAAATGCAAAAGAAAATCAACCTTTAATTCAACAAAATCACTTAATAAAACCAAAAGCCACCAACTAGGCATTCTACGGGAGACCTCAATTTTCTCCTCACAAGAACCCCCTTATAGTGGTACGTAAATCACCTTCAGAAGGACAGCAACAAGACAATGACAACAATTACCTATTCGTAGTTCCAAATAAAAGAAACCAACCTACTTAATGACTAAAACAATTACCATCTCAAGATTCTAAATAAGTATCCATAAAGAGAACTTACAAATCAACCATTAAATGAATATAAAGGAAGTCAATTTTCACAAGATTAAAATCCCATTTCACCAATAAACTATCCAATTCAAGAATTACCCTACTCAATCACTAACTATGCCCATACAATTAAATTTTACCTTTCTTTTATCAACATACTTGACAACTACTTAATAGTTGGGTAGTTAACTCGTTACCATTTCATAACCACTTATATACAAAACATGAATTTAAACATTATTTCCACTTTCCTTCATCTTACTAACTTAACACTCAATTCCAATATTTAAAGTAATTGTGCAAACCAGTTAAGACCATTTGTTATACTTTAAAATGATATAATAACCTTACTCTAAAAACTCAAACTCCATATTAACACTTACCACCTTAAAATCTTAAATTTATTAGTGTACACACATAAATACATTTTAAATCCACTACATATTTATATATTTTAATTTCTAAAATTATAATGGAACTAGGGTTTCTAGAGATGAAACTTTTGAGTTAACTCTAGTAACAAACTACTTGTACTAACCCAACAAGGTGATAATCTTAAACTAACATAATCGAAATAATTTCCAAGTACCCTCTAACCAATTTACATTTTATCCATTCCTTTGTTAGAAATTTGTTTAAGATAACTAAAGTAATTATATAATCATAAACCATATATACATATATCTAAAGCACACATTTTATAGACAATTTTCTCCTTACTCTAATACCTGAAGTATATATATATATATATATATATAATAAATTTATATTTTAAACATAATTATTGTTATTGCAAATTAAGTATATCTAATAGCATATCATAATCTAAATGACATTCAGCATATGAACACAACGTACATCAACGCAGTGAGAGAAACAGTCCTACGCAAAGCTTATAACAGAGTTAACATAAAGTCATTCATTAGGGCATTCGATGCAAAGACAAGGCACGCACTTTGTTTGACAGGAACCTTCAAGTTCTACAGATGTGACAGGTTACAACGGAAGCAAGAAGGCTATTTACATCTCTACAGACTTCTATGTTCGAATATTATTGCTGTAACAGGTTGCCTAAGGTACCAGGGACATTATTTTAAATTTGAGCACTGCAACAATGATGGGTTGCTAATGGTTTCAGGGAGACTATTTAATTCTGGACAATGTCTCAACTCTATATGTCATAACAGTGACAGGTTGCCAAGTATTAGAAAGTGAAGATTGGAATTTGGAAATATCACTGTCTACTTGCATTATTATCAAATCCCACGTGTTATTCCCAAGACAGAAGGTAAGGAGACAAGCGAGGTGCAAATACATAACTTAAGAGACAAAAAATTAATGTACAACATTTCTGTTTGCTGGTGAGTTTCCAGAGACGCGCTCAAGTTTGAAGTTAGGAAATTAAACTTCACCACGACCAAGGGTGAGCTCTCTATTATGCTAGTATAATGAAAATATTTCATTTCCATGTGCAAGGACTGTGACAAATTGACAATGGAAACAGAGAGAGATTATTGTAAACCTTTAAACTTCCTATTATATTTCAAAAGGGCGCGGCTGAGACAGGTTAACAGTGAAATCAGAGAAATTATTTAATTTACTAAGTCTAAAAGTTGCAGTTGAAGCTTCCCTGGCAGACATGTATGCAATGCACCAAATCTAGACAAGGTGCACGAGTTGTTTGACAACATAACTCAAGGAAATGTGATCTCATGAAAAGCTATGGTTGCAGAATATGCACAAAACGACTTCGGAGAAAAACAAAGCTTCAAAACTTTCAAGCAAAGCAATTTACAGGTGTAAAGCCAAATTCCATATCCTTACCAACATCTGAAGCTTGAAACAAAATACGGTTTTATGGAATACTATGATTTTAGGGTATATGCGTAACGCTGAAGATAGAGTTTTAGAAACTTTCTTGCGAATGTAATTGTAGGTGATCAACAAAATGGATAAAGGACATGTGCACGTGATTGGGAAATCTCCAAGAGATAAGTATGAAGAGAAATGAATAAAACATAGGATATAAATGAGATCTAGAGGACGAAACTCTTCCCAGGATAAAGAAAACCTAATTAGAAGAATAAGCGATAAGAGGCATTATAAGGAGGTCTCAGATCAGAACATACAACAAAGACTATTTAATCATGCATGAATATTTTATGAACAAATATAAAAAAAGAGTATAAAGATTTGGACATATGTATATCTGGATGGATTTGTATGATTCGAAGACCCCTACATTTCTTCAAGTCGAGCACAAAATAAAATAATTTCATACATAGAGAAGCTCATAAGTAGCTTACCTTGGCACCGCAGTTGAGCTTGAGACCCAGAGTGCCCTCATCCTCTTTGAGAAGAAGTGTAGCCAACCCAACTTTATCGTGCGACTTAGCCTGTTCAACCATATTGAAAAGTAGATCCAGAATACCTTGAATGCTATCTGATCTTACCCTAACTGAAGAAATTGGATTTTTGATGGAGATCCTCAATTCACTACTTCATCCCAAGGACTCCTTTCCCCCATTTGTTTCAGGCCCGAAAGAGGCGTACCCTCCATCAACACCCCCAAATTTTCTTTTATTCTCCTGATCTCCCCCCAAGAGTTGTCTCTTCAATTCTAATTTATGAGTTTCAATGATTGAAATCTCTTCCTGGAAGGTGATGAGACAGAGGAAGATAAAGCGTATACCATCTTTTCAAGCTTTTCTTGCCATTTACTCTTCCCAAAATGATGCTTTATTATTATTTATTTATTTAGCAATAAACAATTCTTTTTCCATTTTTTTCAATTGATTTCTTTGCTTTAATCTTTATTCAAACTTGAGTTCAAATTTTAAATATTTTATCTACGATAATATTTTCTCAATTTTAAATTTCTTAGACAATAATTATTTTTATTAAATTCATTTACATACAATTTCTTTCATCTTAAAATAAGAAATTTTCAATGATAATACAATCAACATTTGTTATTAAGTCTAGCTCTTTATTTGATCCCAAACCAAATCAAGTGACCTTAAAAATTGGATTAATTTGATAAATTACTTCTAGTCATAAGATTAGTGATATTGTCTAATATAAAAATCAAATTGAATGATGCAATCCAAAACTCCTCATGACCTAGCAAATTACCAACCACAAGTAACAAGTGAAAATGACATGGTCACCAAACAACCAACTTCCTAAATTTCAAGAATGACCAAAGCGGAGGGGCATTACAACTATTTTGGTTAGGTTTAATTTATGTTACTCATTTGCATGTAATATAACCCTCATAATTGAGTGAACCACTAGTGAAATTAGGTGCATCATTTTGATAATCCATTTTGGTGCAGCTCTCTTTTTTCTTTGTTTCAATATATATATATATATATATATATATATATATATATATATATATATATATATATATATGATTTCTTGTTCATCATGTACATATGCTAGGGGTCTTACCCTCTTTACACTTCCTTATTACTATCCTTTTATTGTTTCCTATTTTATCTATCATTCTTCTTTCTCTCCCTTTCTACTTACTCTATTACTTTGTATCTTATCCTATACAAATATCTCCTTGGTGGGATGTGTCCCTTACTTTCTACTACTATGTTGGATGGTGTCAAGTCAAGTAGAAGCTCCACAACTTTATACATATTTGCAGTAGGATCTAAGTTAATGTTCTAGTTCTTATCTAATTCCCTACCACCAAAGACCAAGATGGGATAATCGAACATACAACAAAATAATAGAATGAAATGGGATTAGAATAGGAGGGGATAATGGAATGGGATAAGATGGGATAAGGGAACATAGGTTGAGCTATTATAGGTTAATGAGATGCAATTGGGAGGGAATAATGTTATATAATATAAGGTGAACTATGAGGTTTCTAGAGTTTTACGATAGGAAAAAAAGTGGGAACTTGAGGCTTGTAGTAGTAATGGAGTAGAGAGTTGGTTGATATTGATTGGAAGGAAAGGTTTATTGTAAGGATATGTGTATAGGATAAAATGTGGATGGAGGTGATATAATAGAAAATATGATACGGAATAGGTAAAATGTGTGTGATAGTCGGAATAGAAAAATGAGGTGAATTTTGAATGGTAAATATATTTAGGATCTTACAAAACCAACTAAACATGTCATCCTTTATTGGTTATGAAAAATAAAACATCATGGTTGGTTCCTTAGAACATAGGTCATTCACATCATATGTCATATACTCTTCATGTTTGGTTAAATGTGTGGTGAGGAGGAGGATACAAGTGATGGGTTATGGGATGGTGGAGGCAATGGTTAACTTGGTGATGCAGGAGCATCCCAAGTGAATGAGAAATCCACATCACCAAAAATATTTCCAATTTTTTTTTCTTCAGTTTTGTTTTGGTTTGGTGGTCTTTGGCATCTTTCAGTAGCAAGAATCCTGAAATCTGATCAAAATTGCAAAAATCTAAGCTTTTGTCAAAACACTGTTTTAAGGCTCCATGGGCAATTTTTAAAATTATTTATGGAAAATTCGTAAGGAATCAAGTAAATTCAATTTGTAGGGACATTCTTCAAGGTGCCATGTCAGATGCACAAAAATGATCAAAGTTATATCTTTCACCGTTTGAGAGAAATTAACACTGAAAATTTGTGTTTTTAATGTTGAAAGTGTGCTATTGGTTTATGGAAAGTTTAAATTATCAAAATTTATGAGGGTTGGAGCGAAATCATTTTGCAGAGGACTTGAGGACATCATCCCAAGCCTACTCACCAATTTTCATGGGAATTGGAGAATTTTTATTTTCTCGCCCGTCTACACTCAATGACATCAAATTGGCATATTTAGTTTTCAAATTAAATTTCCTGAAAGATGGTTATTGCAAAAGAATAGACATTTATTCTTCATTATTTCTGATGTTATCCCTCCATATTTTCATTTATAAATTAAATTATAATACAAGCTTTAATTTAATTAAAGAAAATAAATTTAAGAGAGACAAGATGAGGGGGCATGGCATTTGAAGAGGAAATGTTTCAGAATGGGGGAAATGAATAGGTACAACCAAAAGAGGGAGTTTTAGAATTTAATAAGAAAGAAAGAAAATGATATAGGGAAAAGGAGGGGGGCTATTGTGGAAAAAAAAGGAGAGTGTTGTGTAGAGTTTAAGAATGGAGGAAGCTGAAAAAATACAGCTGCATCTTTTGGTTGTTTGAAATTTAATGTTGTTCCAAAACATAAAAGGGGCCAATTGGTGGTTCAAAATGAATGAGGCCATGAAGGCCAATTGATTGTAATTGGTATTTGAATAAATAAATCAATGTTTTATTGTAATCGTATTAGATTGGGTTCTTGAATTACTGTTGTGATTTTTAGTTTTGTGGTTTGTGAATTGGTTGGTTGAGAGAGGGGAGTACCCTCTTACATCAATTGGTATCAGAGCAGGTAATATTGAGCATGGAGAGTATCAACCACGGTATGTGGGAGTGAGTAGTGATTGTGAGGAATCTCATGGGAGCTTTTGCAGGTGTGTGAGGAATCCTAAGCAACAAGAGGGAGAGCCTAAAGCCACGAAGAATGTGAGTTGTGAAAAATTGCAGCAGAAAAGATGGGTTGGGTCGTGAGGAGGCCCGTGAGGATACTATTTTGGGAGCAGTATTGGGAGAATGTGGAGGATGAAATGTGTGAAGCGGTGGAAAAGATGGTTTGTGATGTAGTAGGAAAGATTGAGGCAAGACTCAAGAAGTTGGAAAAGAGTGTTGGGAAAAGTGAGATGAAAGTGGTAAAGAAGAAAGAGTATTGCAACCTAACATGGAAGAATGTTGGAAAAGATTTGAGAACCCCTAATGAAGAATTTGCAGCAAGGACATGCCATGAGGAAAGCATGGAGAAAAAGGAAGAAAAGAATGAAATGACTAGTGGATGGTGAAGGTGAAGAGATTTGTTGGTACAAATGTTGGCAATTGAGGAAGAGTGGATGTCAAAGCTCATTGTTGTAGCAAAAGAAGAAGCAAAAGATATTGGCACAATGAAAATTCATAAGGTAAATTTTGATTATAAATTCAATTTTGATGATTGTTTTCCTTCATTGGTGAGATTAGAGGAGGATGTAGAGAAATATAAGGGCTTATAGATAGAAAATTTTAGTTTCCATGAAGTTCTAAAGGTAAATAGGCATGAGGATGCATATGTAGTTGCAAATTGGTGGATGGGTAATTCATTTTTGCATGTAGAAATTGTGGAGGATGTTGTAGGTTGTTTTTGGTGGAGGTGGTTGGTTTGTGGTGGGTTAGATCCCACAAAGGAGAAGAGGAGAGTGGAAAGTATTTGGTAGAGGAGGTTGGTTCATGGTGTGCATGAGTCCACGAGGGGAAATAAGAAGAGGGTGCAGTGTTGTTGGAGAGAAGTGGTGCATGTTCCAACACAATGTTGGAAAAGGTGGAAGAAAGATTAATTTTCAGCACTTGGAAAGTGAAGGAGTTCACTGCAGGTTGATGGCAACCTGAAAGAGTAGTGCATCTACCCAACTCTGTTATTGTGAGCCTATGCTCACAATCTTTCTGCCTAGTGGGTCTAATGTAGGAGCATCCTGGACGAACAAGCAATCGACATCAACCAAAAATATTTCCAATTTTTTTTTCTTCACAAAAATTTTGGTCTGGTGGTCTTCGACATCTTTCAGTAGCAAGATGTAATGCCCATAATTTACACTAGGGAAAAAATGCTACTAACAATTTATTTTTTTTGAATCAATCTTACAAAACGCTATCATTTAATTCCATTCATGAGCATGGTTCACGGATTGTACAATTAAGTAACGTCTCTTGTGGGCGAGGGTTGGGTGTTCAGTTGAGCAAGTATATTTGGTGACATCATACATACCATTGAGCGATCGTGAGAAGGGTTGTGGTCACATATTTGAGTATAAGTAATTTCCAGATAAAACATGGATTATTTAATGATACCCTATTTTTAATTGCAAACTTTATTCCCTAAGGCCATCTTGACGATAACGAAGGAGGCTACATTTAACATTCCACCTTGAAGCTCAAATACTATAGTAAAGGAGATATTTACAATATTCTCTAATGATTAATTTCCTTATTTATTGATTTAATTCAATGATTATTATTAATTTATTTAATTACTTACACTTAACTACATAAGTAAATAAGTAAACAATGTCATATTTATATTTACTCTTATTTTCCCAAAGAAAATAGATTTTATTTTATTTTTTAAAAAAAAGAAAGAAAGGGAAAAGTAAAATTACAAGATAAAATAAATAACAAACATGTATCAATAATTACATATTAATTTTCTTTATATGCATATAGCTCATTTCTTTTAAAAGGAAGAAAGAGGAACACATAAAGAGGAAATGTATTTATTTTACTAGAATTCCTAGAAGTGTTTGCCTTTAATCATGGATATAATAACTTTTAATATAATTGGGTCTTTTCTAAGAGTATGGGGATACATTCCCCCTTCCTTATAGAAGGAATATTCAAACTTAGAGTTTCCCACGAAATATTAAAGGGGCCTCTCAAGTGGGGTCGATGTAGAGCCTTAGATGGGATTCTTAATGTATTATTTTTATTTTGTTTCCTACGTCATTCAACACTAGCTCCAATGTGTGATACATTGCATGGCTGTTTTTACTTATTTATTCATTTATGTCATAGTCTTAAAATTTTGTGATAACACTATCACTCAAAGTGGACGATATTTACAAGAGGGCACGCATTTTGATTCTGCATATTATTAAAATGTTGACATAAAAATAATGCTAACTACATTGGACAGACCTCTTATATTCTCCCGGAAGCACCGTTATGCACATATGTCAATTGCGTATACCAATGTATATTTATGACATCGACAGTGTTATGAGTAAGTTGTCAAAGTAACAATATTAACACTATCCGTTTTTGGAGGGCTTTGCTTAGAATTACATTCAACCTAATTCCCTGATTCCATAAATGATATTGCAAGTTAGTGTGGCATCCATTTTGAAAATGGAGATAAAGCGCCACTCTCTGGCATGGTGGTCAAAACCAAATATCATTTCTTTATTATTTTCTTAGCTCAGACTCTTCCATAACCCCTAGAATGTCAACCTAATCGTTATGTTTTCAAAACCTAATTTTTTTTTTCATCTGCACTTCCTTTGCAGGAGCATGGCGACGGCAGTTGGATCTGCTTCCATCGACTTCTCTCTGGTTCAAATATCTCTCTACCTATTTGCCTAACATTAGCAGGTTGATAAGACAATGTAAGATTACTGTTATATATTTTTCGTTTGTCAGTAAATTTTAAAATAAAATAAAAATCAACAACAATGAATGTCTATAGGTAGTCGGCGAGTGAGGATTCTGAGACCAGCAACTGTCCATAGTTCATGCCATAGTTTTCAGTTGGCAATGAATGATTTTTGCATGTGGATAATATTTTTATTTTTATTTTAACTAACAAGCAACTTTGTATTAGATGATACGAGTAAAACCCTACAATCTGCAAGGGTCCCTGTGAGGGTATAATATGCAAATGAAACATTCAGTTTTATATTTAGTTATGGATTGCAGTGGTGTTGTAGTTTCTCCCACCTGTAGTGTATATCTTAAATAAAGTTGTTTTCCTATCGAGTCAAAGATTGGTATACTAGTTACCTCTCGTGAGGATGATAGTTGTATGAGGAAGGTAGAGACCAATCGTCTAAAGGGGATAAACTATCAAACTTTGGTTGCAACATATACATATATATACATGGGTGGTTACTAAAATGTTGAATGCAACTACTGTTTACCCTGCTACTTTTAAAACAGAAGTCATATCTGATTTCAAACAAGAAAAGAAGAAGGTACCATGATTTACACTATACAATATCTGAGAGTTTTTCAGTAACTACAAGAAAATATTACACACGAAATCTTATTTTTTCTGTTATGATTGGACCCCATATTAAGATAGCAAATGCAATGTTCTGTTCTACCATTTCCTACTTACTCGCAGTAACTCGAACACACAGTTCTATGTTAAGTAATCCCAGTAACGAAACTAGTTTATGCACCTATCTCGTGAACAGAGTATGGTACTATAATTCCTTTAAACTTTAAGCTGAACTACACAGGGCTAAAGTGCAAATTTTTATTTTATTTTATTGCTCTAAAAGGGAAAACTACATATTTTCTTCTCACAATATACCACACAAAATTTACCCTTGCTCATTAAATTTTATTTGCTTGAATGAAAATAAAATACCACATAGAGCCAATATCATCATATATTATCTTCACAAACATAAGGACCTAAAAAGAAATTTTATTACAGAAATGTAAATAATCTAATGTCATTCACTATCACTATAACACTATTTTCTGAAACAGATTAGAACAAAGTTTCTCTTCCTTTTAGGACAGTGGTTTTTAGCTATTCCTTACAGCAACTTTAAGGCAACAATGTGTGAATTGATTTACATTAAACAATAACATATCCATTTTCCTTCATTTAGCTACAAACTTCTTTTGCTTGCTTACAAGACACATTTACAATGTTTCTCATTGGCTTATACACAACAACAACCATTCTAGAGGCAAGTTCCTCTTGAAACTCTACAATAATAACATTCCTCCATACATCGTAGGTACTCTTAAAACTGCCAACTCCTCAACCTGCAACTACACAATACATACAACGTTTTTCTTTTTTTTTCCATAGGCCATGGGTGCTCACCTCCCAACCTTTGGTTGGAAAACCAACCGCCCCTGAGCTAGGAGGCACCTTGGGAACCAGGTACAATTATACAAGCCAAATATTTTTAACACACAAAATACACACATAAACTTATACACACCCACCCAAGGGAATTTTCACATAACAAAGAGTTCATTTTGAACCCAAAAATGGGGAATGGGAGTGGACTACGCACTCCATTTTGGGGACTCAAAAGTAAACACCATGAAAAACATTCACCAAACCTTTCCACCCCTTCATTACAACCCTTCCTTCTCATTTTTTTATCCACCCCAACCATCTTTCACATTTCACAAAAACATAAGGGTACTCATACCCTTTTTATTAACCTCTCCTTTTGAAGGAGGAATGATTAGCCCCCATGGAGGTTCCTACTCCAACCTTCCCCAAACTTGGGATGCTCTTCCCAAATTTGGGTGAGCCTATCCCATTACAACCCTTTTCCCAACAACACTCATACAAATAAAAGAAAACAAAGGAAGAAAAACAACACTTAAGAGAAAGGATTTCAATTACACAATCACATGTACATAGTGCAAACAAATTTGACAACATAAGAAGCAAGAGGGTTTATTGATCCTACCTTAGTCCAAGCTTTGGAAGCAAGTGATGAGGATGAGCACAACTCCTCCAAGCTTGCTTTCCAATCTTTCAAGCCAAATCCAAGAGCCCCCCCAAAAAAATCACAACTCAAAAACAAAGAATGTCCAAAGAGAACCCCCAAAACCCTTGTTCTTAGTTTTTCTTATAGAATCTCAAGTTTGAATTTCCTTTGAATGAGGAAGTGCCACTTGTCACTCACCCATTCACCCTCCCAAGCACATTCACCCATGTGTGCTCTCACATTTGTGAGAACTTGGGGGACTTCCAAGACATCATAGAGAAGTGGGAGTGGAAAGGGACTAGTCCCCATCCCACTTCTCAAAACCTTATTTTCGCCAAACTTTTTAAAGGCCTCGAAAAGGGTGCCCAAACATGAAACTAACTCAACATTATAGGCTGAAAAGGTACTTAACCCATAGGTACTTGACCTAGGGACCTTAAATCAATAAAAACACTTAAAAAACTCAACTCTACAACCTTCAAAAAGTGCCCTAAGGATCAAATCCGAGTTTGTCCACTTGGGTGGCCAACTCACCACTTAATGGATTGACATGGGAATTAAAACCATTTTACAAACATGCACAAATACATCACAAAGAAAAATACATTACAAAACGGAACTATAGTCCCTTCATATGGACTATAGCTCGTCTTCACTGGTAAACTCACTCAAGGTTCCCAAAGGTTACCTCCAATTTCCATTGGCCATGGAAAGTATACCTGCACACTCGATGCACACGTTAATCCATCCAATAAATCATATATCAAAACATTTGAATCACCATTTCATATACACAAGCTTACATCCAAGTAAATAATATATCAAAACAATTAAATCATCATTTCATATAATCAAGTTTCATACTTTCACATAGTATATATATCTCATATCATAATTGGAACAAACACTAATCACATATCATATCCAATTCTTTTTACCTTAATCTTCACATATTTCATTTGTTCATCATTTCAAAATTCAAATTGAACAACCATAGTAACTATCATAAATTTAGGTCAACCATCATAACCATCTAATTAAGCATGCAACATCATAATCAAATCATCATAAGAACTCAAATGTCTAAATACCATAGTCAAATCATCATAAGAACTCAAATGTCTAAGTATCATGTCATCAAGAGTATCTCTAAGCATAATCCATAACCACAACTCAAAATAGTCTAAATACTAGGTGTATCATAGGGGTAGGCCTCACATCCTCCCCCTCTAGGATTCAACTTCCTCCTGGAAGTTTTCAAAGAGGTGGGGATATAAAGCCCTCAATCGTGAGGCATCCTCCCAAGTGGCTGCAACCTCATCATATCGATCCCGTTGGACCCTAACTTGGTCCAGCTCTCGACCTCGAAGGGCCAATGTCCGTCGAGCCAAAATGCAAATGGGCTCCAAGGCTAGTTGTCCGTCTGACTCCACCTGCAAAGCATCCCAATCCAAAACATGAGAGTCATCATGCACATAACGTCGCAATACCGATACATGAAATACATCATGGATACGTGACAGGCTAGGCGGCAAGGCTAGATGATAAGCTACTAGACCTATTCACTCCAAGATCTCAAATGGTCCAACAAATCGAGGTGCAAGCTTAGAGCCCTTTCCATAATGGATTGGACTCTTGTGCAGACGCACTCTCAAGAATACATGATCTCCTACTGAGAAACTCCGATCAACCCTCTTAGCATCGCCATACTTTTTCTGTCGATCTTGTGCCTCCCGAAGGCGTTGCTTGATCAAATCCACCTGCTACTCCATATCCTGTATCATCTTTGGACCAATCGCCACTCTATCCTCTATACGATCCCAACTCAAAGGAGTCCTACATGGTCTACCATACAAGGCTTGATAAGGTGGCATACCCAAGGAACTGTGATATCCATTATTATAGGCAAACTCAACCAAATACAAGTACTCCTCCCATCGTGACTGATGATCCATCACATACATGCGTAACATGTCCTCTAACACCTGATTAACCCTCTCGGTCTGCCCATCTGTCTCAGGATGGTAAGCTGAACTAAAATTGAGCTGGGTGCCCAATGCCTTCTGAAATGAAGTCCAAAATAAGGATGTAAAAAGTGAATCTCTATCAGAAATGATCCTTCGAGGGACTCCGTGTAATCTGACAATATCATCAAGAAATACCCTCGCAACTGCCGGTGCTGTATATGTCAAATGCACGGGTGAGAAATGGGCCACTTTGGTCAACTTGTCAACAGTCACCATGATGGCATCATGACAACGTGAAGACAAAGGTAGGCCAACAATAAAATCCATTGAAATGGTGTCCCATTTCCACTCAGGAATATCATGCGGGTACAATAATCCTGCTGGATGCTGGTGCTCTGCCTTGACTCTCTGACACTCAAGGCATCGACTCACAAACTCTGCAATGTCACGTCGCATCCCTGCCCAATGGTATAACTATCGAAGATCGGCATGCATCTTCTTCACCCCTGGATGTGCTGCATAGGGTGCCCTGTGTGCCTCTGATAAGATGACTGTACGAAGATCACCAATGTTAGGTACATAGATACGACCTCTGTGTCGCAACAACCCATCTGACTCTAATGTGTACCCTGTGAACTTACCCTTGAGGGCTCTCTATGAATGTATTTCTTGTTGTACCTCTCTATACCACTCATCCTCTACTAATTGTTGAAGGATGCGTCCCCTCAAATCTGTGCCTAATGACATGGATGATAACTCGTGTCTCCTCCTGCTCAATGCATCTGCCACCACGTTCTCTTTCCCTTTTATGTAATGGACATCAAATTCATACTCACAAAGAAACTCCATCCAACACCTTTGACGTGCATTTAGATTAGGTTGCATGAAGATATACTGTAGGCTCTGATGATCTGAATGAAGCTCGAAGTGGTGTCCTAAGAGAAAGTGTCTCCAACGGACTAATGCATCAACTACTGATGCCAACTATAAGTCATGAGTAGGGTAGTTCATCTCATAGGATTTGAGTTTTCATGACTCATACGCGATCACTCTACCCTCCTGCATAAGCACTGCACCTAAACCATCCAATGAGGCATCGATGCAAACCATGAAGTCAGCTGATGGATCTGGTACTACTAGGATAGGAGCACTAGTAAGATGCTCCTTGAGGGTTTGAAAGGCCCTCTCACACTGCTCTATCCACTCAAACTTCTTCCCTTTTCGTTGAAGAGAAGTAATCGGGTGTGCAATCCTGGAGAAAATCTCAACAAAGCGTCGATAATAACCTGCTAAGCCCATGAAACTCTTGACCTCTGTCACTGCAGTAGGCGCTGGCCACTCTATGATAGCTCTAATCTTCGATGGATCTATAGAGATACCATCGCCTGATATAATATGCCCAAGATAATGAACCTCTGAACGAAAGAAGGCACACTTAGACAAGCTGCCATACAACTGATGCTCTCTCAAACACTGCAGGACCTGACATAGATGCTCCTCATGTTCTTCCTCTGAATGTGAATATACCAAAAATGTCATCTAGGAACACTATCACAAATCGATCTAGAAAGGTACGGAATACCCCATTCATGAGACTCATGAACACTGCAGGGGCATTCGTCAAACCGAATGGTACCACCGTAAACTCATAATGACCATACCTAGTCCTGAAAGCAGTCTTATGTATATCTGCATCTGAAATCCGCAATTGATGATATCCAGACTTGAGGTCAATTTTAGAGAACACTCTAGCACCCTGTAGTTGGTCAAATAGATCATCGATCCTTGGAAGAGGGTAACGATTCTTGATCGTCACCTTGTTTAACTGTCTGTAGTCGACACAAAGTCGAAGGGATCCATCCTTCTTCTTAACGAAGATGATAGGAGCGCCCCAAGGTGAGACACTCAGACGGATATGACCCTTCTCTAACAACTCCTCCAACTGTAATTTGAGTTCACTAAGCTCATGAGTAGTCATCCTGTATGGTGCACGTGATACTGTCTTAGCTCCTGGTACTAAGTCTATGTGAAAATCGATCTCCCGTCGAGGTGGCATCCCTGGTAACTCTAAAGGGAACACATCTGCAAACTCCCTAAGGATGGGATGATCATCCAAAGATGCCTCTGACTCCTCCTTGGTCCTATCACTGATGGTAATGGCAAATAACTGACATCCCTTTTGCATACATCGCTTAAGCTGCATAGCAGATATCATGCGAAGAGATATGGGCCTTTGTACTCCTATAATCTCCACTACTGTACCATGGTCATCTACACACTCAATTGTCTTACGACGACAATCTACCTTAGCTCGATGTGCGTCAAGCTAATCCATACCCAAAACTACCCCATAGGAGCCTAATGGAGTAACACGAAGATCCATTGAAGTAGTCCAATCTCCTAGTTGTAATGGACAATCTCTGACTACAGAATCTACAGGCACCTTAGCTCCTGAAGCTAACTCAACCTCCCACCTATCATTCTGCCTAGATGCCACGAGCCTGCTATGCTCCACTATAGCTGGGGAAATAAAAGAATTAGATGCTCCAAAATCAAACAAAACGGAAACACGAATATCACCAATCATACCTGGTTCCTCAATGATAGTGGCCTGATGCTCAGCTTGGCGGTTCTCAACCGCTGCAAAAACTCTGTGGGACTTGCCCACATCTCCCACTGTCTACTCAGAACCTCCTGTTTGTTGTCCTCTAGCTGCAGTTCCCTGAGAGCAATCCCTAGCTAGGTGTCCCATTGCACCACATACATAACAAGGACCTCGAATATACACCTGAGCTGACTGTGTCCTACTAGACTGTTGTCCCCTAGTCCTACTAGAACCACTAAATGCCCCACGGGAGGACTGCTGTGAATGTGCTGGAGTGACACCCTGTGTCTGTGGACGTTGATCACGTCGAGGACCCTGTGGCTGCCATGGCCTGAAGTGGCCACCCTGTGAGCTCCGTTGAGGCCTAGGCCTCTGACTCTGTTGCTTCTGCTACTGCTATGGTCTATGTGGCCCAACTTGAGGCCTGAATCCTCCTTTTGAAGGAAGGGGAGGTTGTCGAAAGCTATGTGACTGTGGAGTGTGGTTGTAGTTTTGAAACCGCTCTCGTGCATCCTGAGATTTCCCTTGAATCTCCTCTGCTATAAGGGCCTTCTCCACAGCAACTCGAAGGTTCTCTAGATCGGCCATGCGAACTGGTCCTGATATACCTGCATTTAGGCCCCTGATGAAATGGTTGACAAGAAGCTTCTCATCATGCAAATAATCCACATACGGTAGTAGCTCCAAAAATCGGCTCTCATACTATGCTACTGATAAACCCCTCTGATGTAGGTCATGAAACTCATCAATACGACGCTGTCTAAAATGCTTTGATAATTAGGGTGCTCGAAATTGCTCTAAGAATGTCTCCCAAGTGAGAGTATCTAAAGATAGGTGGTGTTTGCGCTCCTCCTGGCGCCACCACGTAGTTGCTGAACCTTGAAGCAATAGTATCGCAACATGTGCTTTTAGATTGCTTGGATAAGCACGCAATCCCATGCACCTCTCAAGGCTAAGAAGCCAAGACTCTGCCTCTACTCCATCTGTGGATCCCTTAAAATTAGGTGGTTTCAATCACAGCAACTCATGAATCTGGTAGCCTGGATCTCGATATACTCTACCCTCATCTCGTACCTCAAGATTGGGAACTTGTGGCAGGGGATCTAAATGGAATGATCCCCTCTCACCCTCATCATTATAATCCTCAGGAATGTGAGGGGGACTTCTGCTACGTTCTCTATGCTCTGACCTGTGTACTTCAGTCGAGTGATGTGTCTGGTCTGGTCTACCTCCCTCCTCTACTGCTGGTAGACGAGCGTGAATAACCCCAATCAAATCCTCTAATGCATGGAGGATTTGGGAACTAAGATTCTGTGAAGGCTCATGTTGTGGTACCTCTGGAACATGTGAGGCTATGGGTGGTGACTCGGCTCGCTCTCGTCCACGGCCACGTCCGCGGCCGCGAACCTTTCGCAATCTAGCTGGCATCCTACATGATAATGTCATAACACATATTAACATGGTGAACACATATGCCCAGAGTTCCTAATGTTGGAACCTAGGCTCTAATACCAAAAATGTAATGCCCATAATTTACACTAGGGCAAAAATGCTACGAACAATTTTTTTTTTTTGAATCAATCTTACAAAACGCTATCAATTAATTCCATTCATGAGCATGGTTCATGGATTGTACAATTAAGTAACGTCTCTTGTGGGTGAGGGTTGGGTGTTTAGTTGAGCGAGTATATTTGGTGACATCATACATACCATTGAGCGATCGTGAGAAGGGTTGTGGTCACATATTTGAGTATAAGTAATTTCCAGATAAAACATGGATTATTTAATGATACCCTATTTTTAATTGCAAACTTTATTCCCTAAGGCCATCTTGATGATAATGAAGGAGGCTACATTTAACATTCCACCTTGAAGCTCAAATACTATAGTAAAGGAGATATTTACAATATTCTCTAACGATTAATTTCCTTATTTATTGATTTAATTCAATGATTATTATTAATTTATTTAATTACTTACACTTAACTACATAAGTAAATAAGTAAACAATGTCATATTTATATTTACTCTTATTTTCCTAAAGAAAATAGATTTTATTTTATTTTTAAGAAGAAAGAAAGAAAGGGAAAAGTAAAATTACAAGATAAAATAAATAACAAACATGTATCAATAATTACATATTAATTTTCTTTATATGCATATAGCTCATTTCTTTTAAAAGGAAGAAAGAGGAACACATAAAGAGGAAATGTATTTATTTTACTAGAATTCCTAGAAGTGTTTGCCTTTAATCACGGATATAATAACTTTTAATATAATTGGGTCTTTTCTAAGAGTATGGGGATACATTCCCCCTTCCTTATAGAAGGAATATTCAAACTTAGAGTTTCCCACGAAATATTAAAGGGGCCTCTCAAGTGGGGTCGATGTAGAGCCTTAGATGGGATTCTTAATGTATTATTTTTATTTTGTTTCCTACGTCATTCAACACTAGCTCCAATGTGTGATACGTTGCATGGCTGTTTTTACTTATTTATTCATTTATGTCATAGTCTTAAAATTTTGTGATAACACTATCACTCAAAGTGGACGATATTTACAAGAGGGCACGCATTTTGATTCTACATATTATTAAAATGTTGACATAAAAATAATGCTAACTACATTGGACAGACCTCTTATATTCTCCCGTGAGCACCGCTATGCACATATGTCAATTGCGTATACCAATGTATATTTATGACATCGACAATGTTATGAGTAAAATCACTCGCCTCAACTTGCAGTTGTCAAAGTAACAATATTAACACTATCCGTTTTTGGAGGGCTTTGCTTAGAATTACATTCAACCTAATTCGTTGATTCCATAAATGATATTGCAAGTTAGTGTGGCGTCCATTTTGAAAATGGAGATAAAGCGCCACTCTCTGGCATGGTGGTCAAAACCAAATATCATTTCTTTATTATTTTCTTAGCTCAGACTCATCCATAACCCCTAGAATGTCAACCTAATCGTTATGTTTTCAAACCCTAAATTTTTTTTCATCTGCACTTCCTTTGCAGGAGCATGGTGACGGCGGTTGGATCTACTTCCATCGACTTCTCTCTAGTTCAAATATCTCTCTACCTATTTGCCTAACATTAGCAGGTTGATAAGAGAATGTAAGATTACTATTATATATTTTTCATTTGTCAGTAAATTTTAAAATAAAATAAAAATCAACAACAATGAATGTCTATAGGCAGTCGACGAGTGAGGATTCTGAGACCAGCAACTATCCATAGTTCATGCCATAGTTTTCAGTTGGCAATGAATGATTTTTGCATGTGGATAATATTTTTATTTTTATTTTAACTAACAAGCAACTTTGTATTAGATGATACGAGTAAAACCCTACAATCTGCAAGGGTCCCTGTGAGGGTATAATATGCAAATGAAACATTCAGTTTTATATTTAGTTATGGATTGCAGTGGTGTTGTAGTTTCTCCCACCTGCAGTGTATATCTTAAATAAAGTTGTTTTCCTATCGAGTCAAAGATTGGTATACTAGTTACCTCCCGTGAGGATGATAGTTGTATGAGGAAGGCAGAGACCAATCGTCTAAAGGGGATAAAATATCAAACCTTGTTTGCAACATATACATATATATACATGGGTGGTTACTAAAATGTTGAATGCAACTATTGTTTACCCTACTACTTTTAAAACAGAAGTCGTATCTAATTTCAAACAAGAAAAGAAGAAGGTACCATGATTTACACTATACAATATCTGAGAGTTTTTCAGTAACTACAAGAAACATATTACACACGAAATCTTATTTTTTCTGTTATGATTGGACCCCATATTAAGATAGCAAATGCAATGTTCTGTTCTACCATTTCCTACTTACTCGCAATAACTCGAACACACAGTTCTATGTTAAGTAAGCCCAGTATCGAAACTAGTTTATGCACCTATCTCGTGAACAGAGTATGGTACTATAATTCCTTTAAACTTTAAGCTGAACTACACAGGGCTAAAGTGCAAATTTTTATTTTATTTTATTGCTCTAAAAGGGAAAACTACATATTTTCTTCTCACAATATACCACACAAAATTTACCCTTGCTCATTAAATTTTATTTGCTTGAATCAAAAGAAAATAACACATAGAGCCAATATCATCATATATTATCTTCACAAACATAAGGACCTAAAAAGAAATTTTATTACAGAAATGTAAATAATCTAATGTCATTCACTATCATTATAACACTGTTTTCTGAAACAGATTAGAACAAAGTTTCTCTTCCTTTTGGGACAGTGGTTTTTAGCTATTCCTTACAGCAACTTTAAGGCAACAATGTGTGAACTGATTTACATTAAACAATAACATATCCATTTTCCTTCATTTAGCTACAAATTTCTTTTGCTTGCTTGCAAGACACATTTACAATGTTTCTCATTGGCTTATACACAACAACAACCATTCTAGAGGCAAGTTCCTCTTGAAACTCTACAATAATAACATTCCTCCATACATCGTAGGTACTCTTAAAACTGCCAACTCCTCAACCTGCAACTACACAATACATACAACTTTTTTTTTTTCCATAGGCCATGGGTGCTCACCTCCCAACCTTTGGTTGGAAAACCAACCGCCCCCGAGCTAGGAGGCACCTTGGGAACCAGGTACAATTATACAAGCCGAATATTTTTAACACACAAAATACACACATAAACTTATACACACCCACCCAAGGGAATTTTCACATAACAAAGAGTTCATTTTGAACCCAAAAATGGGGAATGGGAGTGGACTACGCACTCCATTTTGGGGACTCAAAAGTAAACACCATGAAAAACATTCACCAAACCTTTCCACCCCTTCATTAAAACCCTTCCTTCTCATTTCTTTATCCACCCCAACCATCTTTCACATTTCACAAAAACATAAGGTTACTCATACCCTTTTTATTAACCTCTCCTTTTGAAGGAGGAATGACTAGCCCCCATGGAGGTTCCTACTCCAACCTTCCCCAAACTTGGGATGCTCTTCCCAAATTTGGGTGAGCCTATCCCATTACAACCCTTTTCCCAACAACACTCATACAAATAAAAGAAAACAAAGGAAAAAAAACAACACTTAAGAGAGGATTTCAATTAGACAATCACATGTACATAGTGCAAACAAATTTGACAACATAAGAAGAAAGAGGGTTTATTGATCCTACCTTAGTCCAAGCTTTGGAAGCAAGTGATGAGGATGAGCACAACTCCTCCAAGCTTGCTTTCCAATCCTTCAAGCCAAATCCAAGAGCTCCCCCAAAAAATTCACAACTCAAAAACAAAGAATGTCCAAAGAGAACCCCCAAAACCCTTGTTCTTAGTTTTTCTTATAGAATCTCAAGTTTGAATTTCCTTTGAATGGGGAAGTGCCACTTGTCACTCACCCATTCACCCTCCCAAGCACATTCACCCATGTGTGCTCTCACATGTATGAGAACTTGGGGGACTTCCAAGACATCATAGAGAAGTGGGAGTGGAAAGGGACTAGTCCCCATCCCACTTCTCAAAACCTTATTTTCGCCAAACTTTTTAAAGGCCTCGAAAAGGGTGCCCAAACATGAAACTAACTCAACATTATAGGCTGAAAAGATACTTAACCCATAGGTACTTGACCTAGGGACCTTAAATCAATAAAAACACTTAAAAAACTCAACTCTACAACCTTCAAAAAGTGCCCTAAGGATCAAATCCGAGTTTGTCCACTTGGGTGGCCAACTCACCACTTAATGGATTGACATGGGAATTAAAACAATTTTACAAACATGCACAAATACATCACAAAGAAAAATACATTACAAAACAAAACTATAGTCCCTTCATATGGACTATAGCTCGGCTTCACTGGTAAACTCACTCAGGGTTCCCAAAGGTTACCTCCAATTTCCATTGGCCATGGAAAGTGTACTTGCACACTCGATGCACACGTTAATCCATCCAATAAATCATATATCAAAACATTTGAATCACTATTTCATATACACAAGCTTCCATCCAAGTAAATAATATATCAAAACAATTAAATCATCATTTCATATAATCAAGTTTCATACTTTCACATAGCATATATATCTCATATCATAATTGGAACAAACACTAATCACATATCATATCCAATTCTTTTTACCTTAATCTTCACATATTTCATTTGTTCATCATTTCAAAATTCAAATTGAACAACCATAGTAACTATCATAAATTTAGGTCAACCATCATAACCATCTAATTAAGCATGCAACATCATAATCAAATCATCATAAGAACTCAAATGTCTAAATACCATAGTCAAATCATCATAAGAACTCAAATGTCTAAGTATCATGTCATCAAGAGTATCTCTAAGCATAATCCATAACCACAACTCAAAATAGTCTAAATACTAGGTGTATCATAGGGGTAGGCCTCACACAAGAATCCAAAACTCTAATCAAAATTGGAAAAATCTAAGTTTTTGTCAAAACATTGTTTTAAGTCTCCATGCGTAGTTTTAAAAATTATTTATAGAAAATTCATAAGGAATCAAGTAAATTCCTTTTGCAGGGATATTCTTGAGGTGCCATGTCAAATGCACAAAAATAATCAAAGTTATATCTTTCATCGTTTGAGTGAAATTAACAATAAAAATTTGTGTTTTTAATGTTGAAAGTGTGTTGTTGGTTTATGGAAAGTTTAAATTTTCAAAATTTATGAGGGTTGGAGTGAAATTGTTTTGCAGAGGACTTGAGGACATCATCCCAAGCCTACTCGCCAATTTTGATGGGAATTGGAGAACTTTGATTTTCTCGCCTGCTGACACCCAATGACATCAAATTGGCATATTTAGTCTTCTTCAAATTAATTTTCCAAAATGATGGTTAAATTGCAAAAGAATAAACATTTATTCTTCATATTTATGATGTTATCCCTCCATATTTTCATTTGTAAATTGAATTAGATTACAAGATTTATTTTAATTAAAGAAAATAAATTTAAGAGAGACAAGATGAGAGGGCATGGCATTTGAAGAGGCAATATTTCAGAATGGGGGAAATGAACAGGTACATCCAAAAGAGGGAGTTTTAGAATTTAATATAAAAAAAAAGAAAATGATAGAGGCAAAAGGAGGGGTCTGTTGTGGAAAAAAAGGGAGAGTGTTGTGTAGAGTTTAAGAATGGAGGAAGCTAAAAAAATATAGTTGCATCTTTTGGTTATTTGAAATTTAATGTTGTTGTTTCAGAACATAAAAGGAACCAATTGGTGGTTCAAAATGAATAAGGACATGAAGGCTAATTTATTGTAATTGGCATTTGAATAAATAAATCAATGTTTGCTTGTAATCATATTTGATTGAGTTCTTGAATTATTGTTATGAGTTTTTGTTTTGTGGCTTGTGAATTGGTTGGTTGAGAGAGGGGATTACCCTTTTACATCACTTGGTTGAAGGGATCGTAACTTGAAAATTAGCTTGAATAAAACAATGTAGAAGATGATTTCCTAGTATGATCCACCAACATAAAATTGGCATGTCCTTAATAAATAGTATAAAAGTGGATAGAATAAATCTAGTAGTCATATAGAAACCAATGGATATGAAAAGGGATTACTAGAATCATGGGCACATAATTGTAGTGAATAATAGATAAGGTGATACACTATCCATTCAAGAATAAAGCATGTTCTTTGATTCATTTACCCACTAGCTATAAGTAGTAAATACTCAATTCTAACCTAAAGTTTGCATGATTTTTGTGAGGCTATAATATGAGAATTGGAACCAAATAGAATGTGCATTAGGCATAGAGAAAATATTTAAGAACTCATAATTTAAGGTCCTATGGGAATGCTACCAAGAAAATATCTTCTGCACTTGAACTAGACATCTTACCAAGGAAATTTCATAATCATTCAAACTATCAAGCTATCAAATATAAAATTGAGATGGAAAATATGACATAATTTCAACTCTAGACTTTCAATTTCTTAATTACACAAAGTTTTCACATTCATTTTCCACTTCATGTTCCTCCAATAGTTGAGTTTTTTATCAGTTTCTCCATATAATGTTGAATTCTATACCACTTTAATACAATTGGTTAAAATAATTGACAACTATTAATATGAAAGATAAAACATGAAGACAATCATTCAAATCATTCAAAACATGAAAATAATCAATCAAATTAACAAATTCAATTTAAGGGTATGTGCAGGATCATCATGGAAAAAATATGCCCTTAAGTGGCAAAAAATTCAGAAAAATCAGTGTTAGGCAACTTGACTTAAAAATTTGAATAAGTTATCTATATTATTTCAAAAATATGTAAGAATAGAATCTGTAGAAAATTGAATGTAGTTTATAAACTAATAGGTTTATTTAAAAATAAATAAAATCTATTTGGTGAAAATTTGAAATTTCAATGCAGTAATACTTAAATTTCAGGGAAAAAATAAGAAGTAGGTGTCTATCTGACCACCCTAACCATAGTAAAATTATAATATTTTTTTATAAGATTTTATGTTTAAGTAGAGGACTCATGTCCAGATGTGATGCATATTTTTTTGTAATTTTTTTCCAAGTAAATAATTAATTATGATTTTTAATTACAACTTTTAAAAAATATAAAAGCTTCATTATGTCTAACCACCTTAACTTGGTCAAAAATTCATGAAATTTAATTTTTCTTTTTAATCCTATAGTATGTAGAAGCATAGAATGTGTAGCATGTTTCAAATTCAAAAATGTGATACCATTTGAAATTTATAGATGTTTTCAATCACTATCGATAAGGACTTTAGTCGTAATTCTAATAGAAAATAAATAATAATTATTTATTAAATTCAAATTAAAGCATAATTTATATTGGTGGAAAGCTGAGAATCTCCTCTAAAAACCCTTTTCATTTCATCAATTTTGGATAAAAATAAAGTCATCAGCCACATACCCTACAAATACCCATAATATTGCCACTTTTTGGCCCCTCATGATCTTGCACATACCCTTAAAAATATGAAATTTTAATCTTATATGACAATGAAAGAAGAAAAAGGTAATATATTTGTCAAACAATGATTGAAATTTAAAAAATATATAAAAAGTGTGTTTCTATGTCAGAGAGTGTAGTTTGCAAGGTAAAATAGAGCATGTGGGTCCAAACTAACGGGATGTGCATACTTTTTAGCATTCCATTTCCTTACTTGTAAAGAAATACACGCACATTATAGCACAAACACATTATAACGTGAGCATGTTGTAATGCATTTGCACTATTTGTTGCTTTGGATATTTACAACCCTTATGGTTGGATTTTCCTTGGGCATCCAACCCAAAGGGTTGGACTTCATTGTCAATTCCTAAATGTGTGTTTTCTATAAAATATACAAAAACACCTAAATGTCAAGCATGCTCTCCATCAAGTTTGCACGTATTTCAATGTTGATTTTAAAAAATACCACAATAACATCAAACTCTCTATTACCTTTATAACCATGTTTTTTTCTACATTTCCAAAACGTTAAGGTTTATATCTTAAATTTCTTTTGTCAATGTCTTTTTTTTCAAAAACCTACATATATTATTTTGGGTGTCATTTTTTATTCATTCATTTGAATTTGAAACAATTTATATTTTTACTTTCTACACTCTATTTTATACACATTAAAAAATATATTTTCAACTAGTTTTAAAAAATGGGGGAACACAATAAATTTTTTATTTTTTAGGATGTATCCACTTTGAAAATCAATAAAAAAATATTGATTAAAAAATTAAAGCATATAAATCATTCATAAACTACATGATGTTAGCTAATTTTCTATTGAAGCAAATTTTTGAATACTTAACAAAAGTTAATATTTTAGGGGGAGTACACCAAATGGTATGTTAGATTGTTCTGACAAAAATAGAAAAACATTTTTTGTGCTTTCCCTATTTGAGCCTCTTAATCTCCACTATTGAAAAAAAATAGTAGTTTAGAAAGTAGATTCTTAGCACTATGAATCTTGTTCTTGTTGTATCTTCAAATTTTGAGTGTGGCTACCTTCAATTTCTCATCCAAGATAATATTTTATTGATTTTATAAAAAAAGTTGCTACTTTTGACCCCCTTTTGGTCTCTTATTTCCATGCACATGTCATCTCATTACTAGCCTTATTATTTATATAATATCCAGTTATACCTTAGTCATACTTGAATAGAAGTTGTATATTATTTCCAAAATTCTTTCTCACTTTCATTATGTGTTCAATTAGTTTTTTTCTTATTTTACTTCACATAATATATATTTTTTAATTTCATTAAGATGAGATTGTCCCTTGTACCATCTAAGATATGAATCAATCCTCCTTAGCACTAATGTGTTACTTGATTCCTTTTCTATAATCTCATGATTTCTTTCAATAAGTTCACTTGCTTAGAAAGTGTCATATCTTTTCATATGGAAATATTTGTAGGTGTTTTCTTCATTAGCTAAACAATATTGAACTATTTCATTATTTTTTCTTGAGGTTTTGAGATAGCACTCAAGTAGATCCCTTGATGTTTTTAATGAGAGGTATGGGGATCCATGTTACTTTATTAGGTGCAAGGATGATACTAGGTGGTAAAATAACTAATGACTATTAAGTTTTTTTGGGAAGCTTGGAAGAAGTAGCTATGGGTATATGACATGGTAGAGTTATGTCTTTAACATACACTAGGTAATTTAGAATTTTCCTTGGTGGATTTTCTTGGAACCTCACTGACCCAACAACATTCTTGATATGCTATCTTATTTAGGTGGTAAAATGATCATTCAAATTCATGATATCATGCAAATGATAAAAATCCTCAACCATAAAATTAATCATGATGATGTACCACAATTAATTAGGTATTTTGCATACCATTTGTTATGTAATGAAGGAATAAAGAGTTGAGACTTAATTCCAACATATTAATAGAAAATTCTTGATATATGGTACGTTATAGGGGACCATACCTCACATTTTATGACATACACCAATAGGATGGTGTAGCAAGATTATTTTATAGAGATAAATAAAAATGTACTATTAGGTAACTTATATCCTTAGGCAGAGAAGTAAAAGTGCCAAGAAGCATTAGGATAGATAGAGGATCCACCACAATAGTTAGTATTAAGGTAAAGTTTTTATTTTTTGGTAACCATATAATTTTTCCTTATTGATAGCCACATTATTAAAAATGAAGATTGTGCTTAATAGTTATCATTCATTTGAAATATTGCACATCATTTCCATGACCTTTCATTTGAATTTCAATGAGTGGGAGATGAAGTGTGTGTTGTCTCCATTTGTGATGTAGATGTATGATTTGAAAATGGTGTGAGAGGACTCACTTGTATCTATATGGGTGTAACTAGTGCATATGCATAAAGGCATATACTAATAGAAAGCCACACGATAGTCTTCCATGTGGGAATTAAACTATTCCCATCTAACAATGATATATCAAATTTCTATTGAAGTGTCATACTACCCATGACCAATTTCAATGTAGTTATGTCTAGAATTATGGATTAGAGAAATTATAAGAATGCAATACCATCCAGAGGCCTACTTTCAATAGGTATTCACTCTAATATTTGACTACAATGTGCTTTAAATGCTAACATCATCTCCATAGTGTGTGCTTAATATTTATGAGATACTTTAATAAAGAAAGGAATATGCAACCTAAATTATCTCAAGAAAGAATAGATTTAGGGATAAGTATTTGAAACTACCCAAATCCTTACTCCTTGAGTGAAGTTTTCAATAACCTAATGACTACACCAAGATCTATAGTATAGTGTAGAGATAATTTCCAAAGTCTGATGACATAATAAATTCATTTTTTTCCATTTGATTGAACTACATATGTACTTGTGTAATATAGTAGGTGAAAGAGTGAAATTTTCTAGTTCTTGACTAATTTAGAAGATACATAGAAGTAGAATAAAATCCTAATAGATATTTTATTTGGGAAATAGTTTGGACATTTCTCATAAATTACACATGACAAAAATATTAATCTAAGAGGCAAGAGTCTCCAATTGATTGAAGTAATTCAAAAAGAAGACACTCTATATGTTTGGCCAATGAATTAAATGAAATTAACCATCGCACTATCCATAAATTATTTGTGTAAGAATGAGAAACTTGAGAAAGAAAGCTTCTTGGGCCTTGCACACTAGGTAATCAAGCAAAGGGGTGATCCTAAAAGGTGAAAAAATAGGCCCCCCATGAGGAATGTTGTAGCTCATTCAACATCTGGACAAGGTTGGAAGTCCTTGAATTCATTGTAAACCCTTAAATAATCTGTGACACTATTCATTTAATCTAGAAATAATTTTTGCATGTTGTTTTGGGTCTAGGAAACCCCAAGAAAGGAAATCTTCTAGCCAACAATTATTTTAATCTTGATGATATATTTGGATAAGGGAAATTACTTTATTACCCCTAATCTAGAACTAATCTACTCCTACACAAACGATCACCAAGTAATTGGATTAGAAAGAGCTCAAGGTTTAGAAAAAGGGGTAAAGAGTTTAGGGAAACAAAATTTGAAAGGATTTTATGTGACATTGAAAATAAATGGATAGCAAATCTTCGTTTAGTGTTCAACATTTCATTTTATTTTAGAAATTTAGTGCATTTGGAGCTAATTTAACCAATATTTATATTTTAGCATACACCATAAA
This sequence comes from Sequoia sempervirens, assembly GCA_007258455.2. Lineage (NCBI taxonomy): Eukaryota > Viridiplantae > Streptophyta > Pinopsida > Cupressales > Cupressaceae > Sequoia > Sequoia sempervirens. Next base: position 226,180,374 of record VDFB02075321.1, on the reverse strand, counting down.
GATGGTGGAAACAAATGAGCACAATGCATTCATACAAGCATACTAAATCTTTTCACTATAGGATCATAAGGAGACACCAAACAAAATGAAACTTCAATTTTGAGGACTATGTCCAAGATGATGGGTTGATCAACAAATGCGTAAAGAAAATTCTATTAATAAATGAGCCAATGTTGTTAACAAATGAAAAGAGTTCATATTATATACAATGGTGACCCACTAGATTGTTCCACCTACAAACAATTAGGGACAAATAACAAGAGGGTTGAGATATCAACCCATTGATCAAGTAAACAATAACACACAACACATAAGTAGATGGAAAAATCCTTAATCTTTGGTATAATTATAGTGTTCATAATTAGTTCAATGGGATTCATGTTCCTTATAATATATTGTGCTTGTGTGCTTTAGACCACTATTTGGAAAGGAAAAATTAGGTCATTAGAGAGATCTCGTGGAATCTCACTATGAAAAAATATCCTAGCATGTGTGTGAAGAACAAAGAATCAAAATGACTGATGTGTGGTAGATATATTCAGCTAAATATTATGAAATAAATGTGTTGATTAAAAATAATTTGTAGTGTGTAAATAGAAACAAAGGGAAAGCAAATCAAATCATTAGATAATTTCCTTGGGAAATAAAAGGAATTTATGATCAGTGGTTGTCATAGTTAAAGATTCTCTAAAAGAATGGTATTGAGTAGAAATACTTTGATGTGTGTGAACAAAAATCAAGGGCAAGCAAATGAAGTCATTAGAGAAGTACAATGGAAAGCAAAAGGAATTGATGATCAATTGTTCCATAATTAAAGATTCTATAAGAGAATAGTATTGAGTAGAAATAAATTAAAGTGTCTGAATATAAATTTAAGGGTGCACAAATGAAGTCATTAGAAGATTCCTATAGAAATGAAAAGAAAATCACGATCCATTATTGTCATAATTCAAAATTCTTTTAATATTTGTGTAGATAATGGAGAATCCAAATGATTAATGTGAATAAAAAATATGTGTTAAGATAATGGAGAATACAAATGATTAATGAATAGTGGACATTTTTAACTATATTCTAAATGCTCAATGAGTGGTCGAAAAAAAGTATTAGAGTAACAGAGAATACAAATGATCAATAAATGGTGGACATTTTTAACAGTATTCCAAATATTTAATGAACAATCAAAACTATGTATTAAAATAATAGAAAATACACATAATCAATAAATGATGAAGAATACAAATGATAAATGAATGGTGAACATTTTTAACTATATTCTAAATATGTAAGGATAATTATAAATAATTTGAAGCATGTGAACAAGAAAGAAAGGGAAGAGAATCAAAGAGGTTCTCATAGGAGAATTATGCTTATTCTCATGAGTGGAGACGGGGTTGGTGGAGCCATGTGAATGTCACACTTATGTCATCGGATTTCAAGATCAAAGTTACATTTTCATAATTCAAAAGGATTTAATTAAACCTCTCCAAGGGTACGAACTAAACATATTCAAACCATCAATATTTTCACCTTTGTAAGAAAACCACCATTTACATTGTTTAAATAAAAAAAAATATTAAATCTTAAATTAATTGACTCCATTGGATTGCTAATAGGAGGAGACGCTAGAGGACATGTTATTTATATACATAAAAGTTTAAACTTAAAAATGATGTTCTTACAATTATTGTGCACATAAATATAGTCATTTTCTTTTCTTTATTTACAAATTTTATGTATTTAAAGTTATATATATATATATATATATATATATATATATATATATATATATAAATAATACACTCATACATATTTGTATTATGGTTTTCATATGTATAGTAGAATTATTGTACATATTTTTCATAGATTATTTATTTCATACAAAAAATATACATATATTATTTATATGTATTGATAAATGTATGTACACTTATTTTATAGATTTTTATAAACTAAGATTAATATACACATCTACTTATATATTCTTATTATTTAAATAATAATTAAAAAATGTGTACATATATTTTATAAATTATATACATGTATATGTATATAAATGTACAAATATATAAATGTATGTATGTATATGCGCACACATATAAATGTATATACATATATATTTATATGTAGATATATGTATGTAACTATGTATATATATATATATATATATATATATATAAATAAAATTATATATATATATATATATATATATATATATATATATATATATATATATATATATATATATATATATATATATATATATATATAAATTTTATTTATATCTCATTAAAAGAGATAATAATGATATACATACATATAACATATATCAAATTAATATATATTCTAAATTATATATTTTCATTACACAAAATGTAATAAAAATACATAAAAATAATAAAAAATATGCATACATATGTTTAAATTTAGAAAAAAAACCTAAAACCTAAAATATATGTATATATATAATTATTATATACATAATATTTAAAAAAATGTTAAAATTTTAATATTAAAAAAATATATTTTGAAAAACTTGAAAAAAGGGCTTTGAATGGGGGTGGGTTTAAATCTTAGCCTTGCAATATGATGAGGGTGTAGCCCGAGACTTAGAAAATAACCCACAAACAAGAGAATAATTTTATTATTCAGAAAATGGAGCTTCTTACATGCAGAGGATCTCAAATCCCCAAGTTCTACAACACATGCAAGTTATAAAAAGCTACAGAGTCACCCTTTTGCAATGTGCGAACTTGTTCTCCAAAAAGTTACCCAAAAATTAGAAACCCGCCCATAAATATAGTTCCTCTTTAGTTTGGAGCCAAAACAACATTAAAATTTGAGTTTAGGCGGTTTGGCACCGAAAAAAATTATAACTTGAACTTCAAATTTCAAAAGAACATTTGCAATTGTATCTTCTAGAAAGTGCGCCAACTTCCTGGGGCCATAACTTTTGATCTGGGACTTCGATTCGTGAACCGTTTGAACCGTTCGAAAGGTCTCGAAGTCAACAACATGCTCAAAATTAGCTAAGCCAATTTTGGAAAGTTTTGGGGGCAATACGAGAACTCTAAGTGCTTCAAATCTAACTCAGAAGATTTTTAAGTGCAAATATTTCAACCCAATAATAGAAAATAAAAACCGTAAATTGGGAATTTCATTATGACAAAAAGGGTATCCAAAAATGTAAAAACATATAAAAACCGAGAAACTTAAAATTTAACTATTTTTGGGTGATGCAAGATTTCCCTTACACCACTGGATGCTCCTGCATTAAACACCCAGGGTAATTTGAGAAGTGACCCCATCACGTTGTAGATGGTGGACGAAAACCCAAACGGTTGACCTCTGCCTTAGGTAGCCAGGATGAATCTTCAATAGGCCTTCCTTTCCATTTCACTAGATATTCTTCATACTGCCTGTTCTTGGTACTCCTTCCTACACGACTATCCAGGATTTCTTCAATCTCCTCCTTTTCTGAAGTAGGTGCTAGAATCCCACCTTGTTCCATCATTGCTACTTCCTCTATGCCACCTTCATAATACTCTATCAAATCTAAAATATTGAACATAGGGGAAATGTTGAATCAATCTAGCAATTCTACCTCATATGCATTCCCTGAATCATGCCTCTTCAAAATTTTACAGGGACCGAACTTCTTCATCTTCAATTTGTTATATGTTCCCACTGGAAACCTTTCTTTCCTCAAGTGGACCATCACCTCATCACCAATCTGAAACTCCTTATACCTCCTCTTTGATCTTCCTTAGCCTTATACTGCATATTCATCTTGTTAATATGTTCTCTTACCTTCTCATGTATATCCTTGATGTGTTCTGCAAAATCTTTGGCTTCAGCACTTATTTTCTTCTCTTGGTCCATCTTCCTCAATTCTGGAGTTGTTTTGGGGCTACCTCCATACAAAACTGAATGGTGATCTACTAGTGCTTCTTGGACATAATTGTTGTAAGAAAATTATGCCCGGGTAAGATCAAGTCCCATCCCTTGGGTTTATTCTACCAAACATTCTGAGTTACCTGCACTCTATTAACAACCTCTATTTTCCTATCTCTGCTTGTGGATGGTGTGCAGAACTGAACTTCAACTCTGTCTTTAGCTTCTTCCACAAGGTCCTCCAAAAGTACCCCACAAATTTGGTGTCATGATCTAAAACAATACTCTTTGGCAGACCATGTAGCCTCACCACCTCTTTGAAGAACAAGTCATCAATGTGGACTACATCATGGGTCTTCTGACATAGAATAAAATGTGCCATCTTCAAAAACCTATCAACCACCACAAAGACTGAATCATTCCCTCGTTGTGTCCTTGGCAAACCAAGAACAAAGTCCATACTTATATCCTCCCATGGCCTCGCTGGTACAGGTAAGGGCTGATATAAGCCTGTATTCTGACTCACTCCTTTAGCCATCTGACATACCCTGCAACTTTCTACAAACTTCTTCACATCCTATGACAACTGAGGCTAATAATAATGCTCACTGATAATAGTAGTGGTCTTATCCCGACCAAAATGTCCTGCCATTCCTCCACTATGCTTCTCCTTTATCAGGTTCTCTCTCATGGAGCTCCTCAGGATACACAATTGACTTCCCTTAAATAACATGCCATCCGGGATTATGAAATCTAGTCACCTTGTCCTATCCACTATAATAGGTTCCTTGCAAGCTTTCCAAGCCTCTACAAAATCAGGATCTTCTGCGTACAGTGTCTTAAGTTCATTGAACCCAACCACTTGAATTTGCATCTTTGTCATCAATGTATGCCTCCTACTTAAGGCATTTGCAACCCTATTTGACTTCCCACTCACATGTTTCAAAATAAAGGTATAACTCTACAAAAACTCTACCCATTTCATATGCCTCTGATTTAGTTTTCCTTGACTATTTAAGTACTACAAGGCCTGATGATCAGTATATAGAACAAATTCCTTTGACAACAAATAATGTCTCCATTTCTTTAATGCTTGTAATATTGCATAAAATTCTTAATCATATACATAATACTTTCTCTTGGCATCATTTAACTTTTCACTAAAATAGGCAATGGGCTTACCTTCTTGGCTCAACACTGCTCCAATGGCACAACCACTGGCATCACAATCCACCTGAAACACCTTGTTGAAATCTGAGAGGGCTAGACCAGGTTGCTCTGTCACTTTCTACTTAAACAGTTCAAAAAAAATTTCTGCTCCACTGCTCCACTTGAATTCTTTTCTATTCCCTCTCATTGTTTCAGTTAGGGGTCCACAAATACTAGTTTCTAATGAACTTTCTATATAAAAACTAGCCAAACCATGGAAAATCTCACCTCGGTAGCAGCTTTCTTGGGTAGGCCATTCCGTAATAACCTTCTTTATCTTCTTTTTGGGTCCATCTTGAGACCTTCTCACAGACAAAACCCCAAGTACACTAACTCCCTTCTTCACAAAACTGCACTTCTTCAGATTAATAAACAATTTCTCTTCTCTTAACTTCTCAAAGGCTCTCTTAATATGCATCAGATGCTCATCCAACGTCTTACTGAAAATCAAAATATCATCTAAATACACAATAACAAAACTTCCCAGAAATTCTTTTAGTACCTCGTTCATGAGCCGCATGAATGTGCTCGGTGCATTGGTTAGCCCAAAAGGCATGACTAACCACTCATACATGCCCTCTTTGGTCTTGAAGGAATTATTTCATTCATCTCCCTCTCGAATCTAGATCTGGTGATATATGCTCTTTAGATCAATCTTTGTGAAGTACTGAGCTCCACTCAAACAGTCCATCAGGTCATCCATTCTTGGTAGGGGAAATCTGTACTTGATTGTTATCCTATTTATGGCTCAAGAATCTGTACACATCCTCCACTCCCCATCCTTCTTTGGTGCTAGTACTACGTGTACTACACATGGACTCCAAACTCTCCTCAGATCAAACCCTTTCTCAACAACTCTTTGAACTTGTTTGTTCAACTTCATTTTCTATTGAGTCATTCTATGAGTCAGCTCTTATTTGAAAATCGCTCGAATCAAGTCAATCTGATGACTCCATCTTTCCTATTGGTAAACCTCGTGTACATTACCGTAAAACAATATCCTTAAACTCATCCAACATCCCAGATACTTCTTCTGGAACCTTCTCACTATCCTCCTTACTCACTCTAGGAATCAATGCATAACACACATGCTCATGCTTCATACCTTCTAAAAATTTTCTTCCATCTACATAACAAATTTTAGCACTACTACATACCTTTTCTTTGGCCTCCTTCAGGGGTTTCAACTTGTGATGAACCCCATCCTTTGTCATGGAATAAGTGTTTGCATGGCCATCATGTATAGCTTCGCCATTGAACTACCATATGACTCCTCTTTAACAACATGTGACATGCATCCATAGATGATATCAATGAGTACCTCATCATGTAGAAGCTCCCGATCTTGAACTTTACTAGCACTACCATTGACCAAAACTTTGTGGTCTTTTTGCAACCAGGCAATTTGATATGGATGCGGGTGCCTTTCCCTCTTCAACTTCAACTTTGTGACCATCTCTGACACCAGATTATCGGTGCTCCCACCGTCAATAATGATATCACAACATTTTCCTTTACACTTGCACCTTGTACAAAACATATTCTTCCTCTATTCTGGTTCCTTTTCCTGGGTCACTAGGGCTCTCCTAATCACTAGGGCTTCTCCCTTTCAGCATCATCTGAATGTTTAGATTGGGCCTCCTCATCTCGCAACCCTTCCACAACCTTCTCGGCCTTTTGTCTACCCTTCCTTGGTGTTGTGGACATTCATAGGCTCGATGCCCTTCTTCACCACACTGGAAACACGTTCCTTTGAAACCACCTCTTCTAGATCCTTGTCCATATCTCCCTCGTCCTCTACCTCTTTGATCACCACTGTTTTGATTACGAGGGTGGTACAAGTTGTCATTCCTTTGGCTGGTACCCACATCTTCACTTTTCTTTTCATCATCATTTCGGCTTCCTAAAGGTCTTCCACTACCCCTTCCACTTTGACCTCCTTGTCATTTTTGCTTGCCATCAAATCTTTTGTTCAGCTTCTCTTCCACTTTCAAAGCAAACTGATACACATCCTCAATGGTGGTCATTCTAACTAGGCTTAACTCCTCCTGAATGCTTGGTCATAACCCATTAAGATATTGGGCTACCTTCTCCTTATTGGCCTCTGTGTGGCCCATTATGATGATTATCTTGTAAAAATATTCAGTATATTCTTTCACAGATTTGCTTCCTTACTTCAACCCTTGCAATTTCTTCAACAGATCTAACTCGTAGTCCATTGGTATGAATTGCTTCTTTAGTTTCTCTACCATGCGATCCCATCTGGTGATATTTCCTTTTCCTCTTCGATATATTTCCAACTGGACCTCTTTCTACCAAATACTAGCATGGCCCTTTAGCTTCATTTTCACAAACTTAACCCGATCTGGGTCCTTTATTTCCTCATACTCAAAATATTCTTCTAGCTCATTGATCCAGTCGACCAACTCTTCTGGGTTTAGACTTCCGGAATAACTGGGGACTTCTACTCGAGGTCTTTTCCCGATCTTCAAAATGACCCTTATTAGCTGCATTTGGTCTTGATCAATTGGTTCTTCTTCCTCTTCTAAATTTGAACCTTCTTCCTCTCCTTCATCCTCACTTTCCTCCCTCAGGTTTAACCCTCTTCTCAACTACTCTTGTAATGCATCAATCTATCTCTGGAGGGCTGCCAGTGCATCTCTTCCACCAGTATTTCTGCCACCTTGACCACCTCTGACACCACCATGCCTACCAGGCATCACTCTTGGAGGCATATTTCTTGACCTCGACCCACAACCATGGTCTTGGTGCGAACTTCCTCACGATCGACAATCTGTCCACATGCTCAAGAAAACCTCGCTCTGATACCACTTGATGAGGGTGCAGCCTGAGACTTAGAAAATAACCCAAAAACAAGAGAATAATTTTATTATTCAGAAAATGGAGCTTCTTACATGTAGAGGATCTCAAATCCCCAAGTTCTACAACACATGTAAGTTACAGAAAGCTACAGAGTCACCCTTTTGCAATGTGTGAGCTTGTTCCCCAAAAAGTTACCCAAAAATTAGAAACCCGCCCATAAATAGAGCTACTCTTTAGTTTGGAGCCAAAACAACATTCAAGTTTGAGTTTAGGCAGTTTGGCGCAGAAAAAAATTACAACTTGAAGTTCAAATTTCAAAAGAACATTTGCAATTGTATCTTCTAGAAAGTGCACCAATTTCCCGGGGCCATAACTTTTGATCCGGGACTCCGATTCGCGAACCGTTTGAACCATTGGAAAGGTCTCGAAGTCAATAGCGCGCTTGAAATTTTCTATGCCAATTTTGACAAGTTTCAGGGCTGATCCAGGAACTCTAAGTGCCTCAAATCTAACTCGAAAGATTTTTAGGTGCAAATCTAGGAAACTAAAATTGCAATATCTTTCAACCCAAGAATAGAAAATAAAAACTGTAAATTGAGAATTTCATTATGACAAAAAGGGTATCCAAAAATGTAAAAATATCTAAAAACCGAGAAACTTGAAATTTAACTATTTTTGGGTGATGCAAGATTTCCCTTACACCACTGGATGCTCCTACATCACAATAGCATATGATGCAACCAAGGTCGAGTCACCACCCCTACAAATGTCATGGCCTTTGTGGGTCTCACAAACCCCTCCCATGGGGTTTGGCATACCATAGGGCTTGGCCCTTGGGAAGCAACACCACCTACCCTTCCCCTCAAAATATTATTATGATTTCAAAATTAAATAATATGTTTATATCTACTATCTCTAAAAATAAAAATATCTTTGAATTATATTAAACAACAACAATAATACATAAATAAAAAGAACAATAAAATATATTTATTCGAGAGAAACATGATTGTTGGGTTTGAATCCTCATGCTCAACCTAAAAAAAAAAAAATATGAAGAGTTTTGTCTCTTTCAGCTTGCCTACCTACCCACTACAAACCTATATTTTCAAAATGAAGAAAATAAAAGAGGTTAGGGATTTTTTTAAATTTTCATCTTAGGTTTATTTTTTAAAATCTAAATCATTAATAATATTTAATTTGAAAATAAATAATTTAATTATTATATAATATTTATGTTATTTTTATTTTATTTTATTTTATTATAAGGAGTGCGAGAATGTTTAAAAATATATTAAATATAATAAGAAATAAACTTAATAAATTTAAAACATGGCATTATATTATAAATTTTGACAAGTGAACTATAATACACTTAAAGCATGTAGTATAATAGTATTTCACTTTCAATATTAAATATATATTTTTTGTTGATTAATAAGGAAGAAAATCAAGAAATTTAAAAGCTAAGTTGAAATGATTTTTGCATTTTGATTTCTTATTTTTTAATTGATATTATATTCATTAGTTTAAAACTCATATATTGTTTATTATTTAATCACATCAATAGTTAATTTTCAATTTGAATAATACAAATGTAGTAGGTATTCTTCTAAGTATTAACATTAATTAATTTATTTGATTTCTATATTAATTTATTTTATCTAATTAGTAGCATTAATTTATTTTTCTATATTTTTAGTTATAAATTTAATTAGATATGTTCAATTAGGTCATTCCTTGGAGACATGATCAATCCATCCTTAAATAAGAGCCTAAAGGAGGAGAAATACCTTATAGTGGTCCTCCCTTGAGGTGTTACAAGTAATAGACTTTAGATTATTCACCTTTGTCTGTTTCCCCCTTCCTTCACAAAATGCAGTGTGCTTCACCACCACATTGATCATGCACATGTTTTAGTTTCAAGAAATATTGCACATGCAATGTTGTTTGAGTGTGCATGAGTGATATTAGAATAATTAAGGATTTAAAAAAATTATTGTATTTCAATTTGTAAATATGGGAATTCTATCATATATGTCATAGACAAGTGGCAATGATATGTCATCTCTATTTATGTGATAAACATTGTAGGCAATAGTCTCTATTACATAATTCACTGGAAGGTCTCAAATCTTACTTACTATTAGGATTTAGTAATCATAAATTATGATTGTTAGTGATGTTATCTACTAATTATCCATTTTCTTGGGAATTTCTCCTGTATCCAACAAATCTATTATTATCTTGATCATGTTTTTACAATATCACATGGATGATTTACATACATAAAATATCTATTAAGTCTTCTCGATGCAATCCAAATCCATTAATTCTTACCTTTGAAGTTTAGAAAATATTCCCACATATCCATCTTCAATCTTTATGTGTTTGCATGCTAGGCCAAGTAGTTGCTAGTATTAGAATCTTTTAAGGGTTGAAGTTTTTCCATGAAATGTGAATGGTTCATCTTTGTGAGAATCACATGTAAATATTCTCTCATGTCCTTTATGTAGAATAGAGATATTTTAGAAGGCCTATTCTAGGTCATTCTCCATTACATGAACCGCAAAAATAACTTATATATTAGTCATGTTGTGTCATTTTCTTCTACCAATCAAGGATTTCAAATTGATGCCATCAATTCTTTCAATTTATATCTTGTGACTTCAATCCAATTCTCTTCTACTCAAATCCTGACTTATGAACTCTCATTTTTACCTAGTTCTTCAACTCATTCACCACTCACTTGAACTTCACACCAAATTTTTTTAGTAACTTTACATTCTCAATCAACCTCATTTTATAAAATTAAATCCCCTCATCATGATTACATCACCATTGAGATAATTTATTAATTTTCATCTATTCCTTTGTTAATTTTCATTTGACTATGACTAACATTTTGTTGGAAAGCTCCAGTGGTCTGTTGATAAAGGTCTTGAGGAGGATAAGGAGCTGGGTATTCTTGATGTTGTTGAGGTGGAGAATTCTAAATAGAAAATTATAGTTCTTGATGGTGGTTATAAAGGTAAAGAAGTTTTATAGGAAGTGCAAGACACTCAGGATGTTCTTGAGGATAATTTGGTTGATGACAGGGATATTTTCAATTGCAACCGAGAATATTTTTCAAATTTATTAGGCATGGTGAAGGATGGTTCATTCATTTCCTTTAGAATTTTCAAATGGCTATTTAATGAGTTGAACCTTACCAATGTTAAGGTTCAATATTTGGTTAATAATGTTGGGGTACATACTAACCCTTAGGGGTTTTCTGTTCAGGACTAGGTAAACCAACTGTTTGCTATGAACTGAAGATTGTTATTGATAAGATGCTAAAATTGAAGAGGGATTTTGAGTTTAGAATCTCGGTACTAGAAGATAAAATGTCAAGGGCCTATAATAACCTAGAAACTGTGGTTAAATTCAGTAAGTCAACCCTCCATAATAATGTTGAGGGTCTCCAATTTCTCAATGAAAAGGATAGGATGTCAAAAGAAGACTCTTTAGGTGTGATGAAAGATGTTGTTGTTGGTGTGGTTGATCTCCCCAAAGAATTGAATGGGGGAGAAAGTGATAAGGGCCCTTGTACCCATATGTTCAACAAGACTAAGAAGAATTTGGGCATTTCTAAGGAGGTTTTTGAGGTAATATAAATGCACGAGAAGATCATAGCTAGTGATCTTGAAGAAGCTGATATTTTGAAAAATCTATAATTGCTTGCTGGTTCTATCCTATTTTTTGGCTAGTTGTTCACTTGTTTTTGTTGATGGTTAGATTCTTAGTATGTTTTTATTATCTTTAAAAGAAATGTTTTTTTTTTTTTGTATAGGGTTTTGGGGCCCCTTCAAAACCTATTTTTCCTATAATCAAAAACATTTTTTGCAAAATATGTGGATAATGTGTTATCATTGATGTCAAACTTTGTTGGAGTTGTCATTGATGTCAACTCTTGTAGATATCATATTCAATTTTTAATGGAAAAGAGATGTAAGTTTGGCCTATCTACTGAAGTTTATATTCATATGTTATCATTAGTACACCATTGTGCATCATCATTCAAAGTTCATGGTTGGGTGTCAAATGCCTTGGTTGAAAAAGTTCAAATCTATCTAAGGTGTAGAGTTTGCTACATAGGAGCTTTGCTAGATGCTCTGCATTCTTCAATAGTTGACATTTTTCTTTTACGGTTTGAAGAGTAGCTCTTCATAGTTGAAAGGTATGCATATTCCATATATACATGCATAAGTTCCACCACAAATTGTTTTGGATTTATCAATGTATGAATTTGCTAAGTATTGAAGAATGTATGATAAAGAGAGATTTGTATTCCTCCTCATTCTATCCCATCTCAATGTCTTACCTTGTAGGAAATTGAGTCTATGAAGATGATATGTCTACTTAGTTCATGTTTTAGATGATTTGGTTCACCATTAGTAGTTTTGTAGATGATAGTCTATTGTCTATATTTTGAAAACTTGGTAGGTTGGTCTGTTGGTATCTAATCAGTCTACATCAACATGTTTTGGTTCAAGAATATGTATAGAGGATTCACAATGCATGATGAAAGTTCTTTGGATTCTCTGGTGACTCCACAAGATGGTATGTGATCGTTTCCTTCACAATAGTGTTCAGAATAATTATTTCTTGAGTATGGTGTTTGCGCTAGCATGTGTTGATTTGATATAACAAAAGGGGTGCACAAAGGTATTTCTACATGCCATATTAGTTTATTAAAGTGGTTTGCAAATTAATTTTTGGTCTCTCTGCTGCAAGGAAAATTGCAGCCATCTAATGAAAATTTCCACATAACCCAAAAGAGATATTCATGCAAATAAGTACTCAGAATTCATATGCAAGAGAATAGACAACATACCCATTAAAGATGACACAATATATACCCTGGTAAAACCCTCAAGAGGGAAAAACCCAGCTTCCAAAAGCATCCATACTCTATCATATTAATCAGCCATAAAGCAAATATAGGAGTTACAATGAACACCTTTGAAGCATCAAGTCCTCCAATGCATTCCCATGTGTCCAAGCATGAATCCACACATCCCATGCCATGCTTCAAAAATTCACTCCTCAATAAAAATCAATAATGACAAGAAAACCACTCATCCAACCTAAACCACTACACCTGTGTTTTATTTTATAGACACAAGCTCACACAAAATACTAGTGGTAAGGTGAAACCATGTACCACAAAACCAGGTGAATAAAAAACCACTAACCTTCTATTTAATATTGGGTACTAAGACATCACTTTATTTAATATTTACCCAATAATAAATTATTATCACATGTTTCCCGCACATTAAATAATAATACAATGTTACAATACAACATCAATTGGACCCCAAACAATTACATAGTGTAATTAACCAGACTACCAAGCTGCATCACAACTAAATAATTATTTAATTAAAACATATAATAAATCAATTTATGCAATGGTGTACAAAAACATATCCCAACATTCTCCCACTTGTTGTATACATTGCATAAGGTATCAATATATGCAATACATCATCATAGCCATACATGAACTCCTCTCATCCTCCAATGTGCCACCTATGGAATAGAAAGAACATGCCAAGGTGAAGATGCACCAATCCACGAACACAAGCATTAAATTCAAATGATAACAAAGGATCTAACCAAGCTGTTATTAGCTGAAAAACCCACATGATTAGAAATAGAATCTAAAACACATGCTAATACATCCAACCATCCATACCTCCAAGGTATCAATACATCAGTAAACTCATGCCAAGAACATATGCAACCTATAAACTACAACCAAAAGCTCCATGTATAAAACATGTCAGTGAAGAACATACCTATCTAAGAACTCCCATTGCATAGGTAATGCCAAAGCATATCAAGTCTACCAATCAACACTATATCAAGGCGCGATAAGTAAATAAAATAATGAAGTACCAAGAACAATAACAATGATCTGCACATACAACCTAAAGAGCTACATAATTTCTCACAACATGTTGCCACCATCCTCCTCAAATCATATGAACATGAACATCCATAGAAGGAACCATGAAGAGAGAAAACTATAAACCATAACATGTCCTTCCACCAACACCTCAAAAGTGTATTGTTGTTTCAAGTATGATCTCCTAACAAACCCTAATGAAAAAGCCTCAACAACATCCATAACACCCAATCTCATAGATCAAGTACAACATATGCATAAATGTAACAATCCCAACATGGATTTAAGCCTTTCTAATCAAGAAGATCAAACTCAAAGTAACCATCCCCATAACTATAAATCAACCCATAAACCATCTCCTAACAATTCTCATCAAAGAATGATATCATAAACTCAAATGCACAAGGAGATAACCATGCCATAACATCCCTCAAAATGAATCCTCCAAAACTAACTATCCATAGATCAAGATCCATATCTATGAAAGATAAATCATATAAACTCATGCTAAACCATCTTCATTTTGAGTATCCATAGTAAAAAAACCATGAACCAACTCAATCCCATGAGAAATCAAAGCATGAAAAATAGTACATCTAAAAGATATAATGGGAAAATACCTCTCAAATAATAAACTACCGAGTAGACCAAGAGTGGGGAATGGGAATTCTCCTACAAGATAACCAAGCAATCATGACTCACTCCAAGAAAAATCTCCTCTATCGGTCCAACATGAACTCACATCCATAACAGGTGAAAGATCCTCTGTCTTCCTACTGAAACCTCCAAATAGTAACCGTCTCAAGAAAATGTCTCTAATCACAAGAGAACTCCAACTATCACCTAAATTTCCAAGTATCCATGAGTACCTATAACCAATCAATCCATACCAAACTTCAAATGCAACATAGCACCACCATGAAGTAATCAAGAAAATGATCAATGTACTCAATACAAAGAGAACCACACATGATCAATGTCAAAGATTCAATCATGAATCGGGAACATAAACATGACATCCATGATTTAACCATCTCTTCCTAGGAGATCACATGCAACATAGCATATATATAAATACCCTAGTATCAAGAGAACAAGTATCATGCCAAACTCTAAACCGATATCAAGAGTAGACCATGACATAACAATAAAACACTCTAAACCAAGTGTATAGGAGCGAATTTTCACCCCTTGCGCAAATTCCCCTTTTACACAACCTCACCTTAGAAAATAAAATCTGAAGGAAAAAATCCACATCAAACTCTTGCACACTCTCTTAGTACTTCTAGCATTCTCAACACTCCATTTTAGTAGTAGCAACACTCCATCAAATCCATATAGCAAGTGTGAAGCAAGCCATAGAAATGTGGGCTTGGAGTCTTGCGAGACCTCCCTTCATCACAATTGTGGTTATGGTGACCTTGCCAAGTCCATATTCTCCTCCATTGGCTAGTGAGTTTTTGGGTGGAGGTGGTAACATTTCACTCCTCTCCTTTGTGATTTGGTTGAGTAACATAATACTATTTTGTAGTGTGTACTACTTTCCTTTCTTTCCTTTATCGCATATTTCTACTTCATTTCTTTCTGGTTGTTTGTGGAGGTGGAAACACCAAAATGGGGGTATGATTGAGACAGGCCCCTATATAGCCCCAATAATTTTCCTTTTCTTGCTTATGTGAAGTTGAACGTACATGTGAAGCTAGATGGAGAAAAAGCACTTTTGTAAGATCATCTTCATCACCCTAGCTTTTATCTATTTGCTTCATCACATTCATCTTTATTTCTCATACTTTATTATTCTATTTTTCCCATAAAAAACAACTAGCTAAGGTTTCAGATTGGTTTTAGGTAGTTTTTATTGTGTTCACTATTTTATGACCGTACGAACACCAAAACACCTGAGAGATGCCATTGCATCGCACTTTCATCCCAGAACTACACTTCCATCCTTAGACTGAGAGCTATCTAAGACATAGTACCAACTCTAAAAACTAGCTCACCTAGCCCAAACCCTAAGTTTGAGATCTATAGAGTTATTGAAGTAGATTATAGTCCTCGTCATTCTTGATCTTTTTCTCAAAACATCTTTTAGGGTGAGGTAAGTTAGGGTATCCCTTCTCTCTCAGCTCTCTAAGACCTGGAGCCTTGACATGGTTGGTCCCCCTCTCTTACATTTTTGGTGAACCTGACATGAACCAACGTCTCCCTATTCGTCAATGTTGAAACTTTTTCCTTGTACCTTATGACTGTTGTAAGCCTAAGTGTTGTGAAGGTTTATGAGCATCACAACCCAGTCCATGACTTTTGGGTATGTTGTTAGGAGAAGTGTGCGACACTTTTTGATGGAGAAAATGAAGGTCACTACTAGTTTCTCTATAGGCCTTTTTTCCAAATTTTTCATTGGTCTATCAGCCTAGGAGTAGTTGTCGAGAGGCAAGGTAGGATTCTTCAATGAGATCGACCATGTCCCCACTCCTCCTATGTCTCCTACATCATTGTCAGTAGAAGAGAATGAGGCCATTCACATTCCTTTTGAATATTTCTCTACCATTAGCAAAGGATTGGGTGACTTGGAGAGTCACCTAGAAAGGGACCCAAAGTTGGATAGGGCTGCTCAAGTTATTAGTGAGATAAAGTATTGTGATATAAGAGGGATTCACTACACACGGGTCTCTCCTTTCTTGAGAGATCACTAGGGAATGAACTGCTCTTATACACCTCAGAGTAGTAAAATGATAAAGAACCAAAATCCGGTTACACTTCAAAGGAAATGGTCAGAGATCTTGAGAGGGTTGGATAAAAGGTTTCCTATTCCAAAAGAGAGAGCTCTTGGCTAGAAGACATCAACACAGTTCTAGGACGCCAATGCGACATGCTATCATTTGGAAGACACACTGATGTCCTGAGTGACAGAGAACTCAGGAACTCAACGAATAGAAGGAAATCCTACTTACAAGCTCAGGAGTGATCTATACAAGACTATTAACTAACTAGAAAACCAATATTGAAGGAAATACCATGATGCTTAGAGAAAGCTTACCCTTTTCTCGGACACTCGAGTCTTCACTCCAAGCTTGTTTTTGTGACCTGCACACAGAAGATCAAGGATAAAGTTGTTGGGCGGCTATATAGGGGCCTGCCTTAGTCATACCCCACTTTGGTGTTCCAACCTCGATGGATAGCCAAGTTGGAAAGGAATGCAAAAGGAGTAAACAAAGTGTGTGGTGAAAGCAATACCCACTCAGGGGTAGAATGCGCACCACGATAAGTGTGTGGTGAAATCAATACCCACTTAGGAGTAGAATCCGCACCACAAAAGGGTAGATAAATGCGTGTAAAATTAAAATGAGAAAGGAAGAGAGAGCGTTACCCATGGGCTAAGGCCCCCTCCGGAGCACACAAATGCACTGTTGAGTGATTGCTTGAGAACTGTTGTTGCTGGGGGGACCTCAATTTTGCATGGATTCACCTGTGAGTGCACTATTATCAAAGGAGAAGAAGTTTCAAAGTTGTAGCAAAAAAAAATGAGAGCTAGTATGTTGTTTTCTAGTTTTCCATTTTGCAAATGAGAGGTAGAAAAATATTTTTATGCTTGTAAGGGTGACAAAGAGCCATTACTTTTGGAATGTAATCACCAGGACATGTGTCACAAGGGCTAACCTTCTAGATTCTATGTTTTGAGCTCAAGAAATGGTCAAGATGCTAGTGCGTCACGCAAACATTTGCACATCATACATTCGTCCAGGGCCTATATTCTTGGGAAATGCATCACCAGCCTTCTGTTGCTAAACCACTTGTCCTCCTAGAGTTAGAATCATGAAATTATAACCCAAGGGGTTTTGTCATTAATGTTTTGAAGTGTCATAAATGCTAGGTAGAAATGAAAAAATATGGAATTGCCTCTTGGTGCAATTCTATGATATTACATTTCCCCCCCACTTTAGTGGGCTCGATTTTGAAAAAATTAGCCTCACTACAGTAGAAAAGAAAATTTTCACCTAATTTTTTGGATTTTACGGATTTGTGTGTGAATAGAAAGAGATTGTAGTAGCTACTGCAACCAAGCTGATTGGAACTGAAGGTGCCCCCAACGTCTGAGCTCAACAAAAAACATTTGAGTGGTTGCCAAAAAATGTTGAAGGTCCTAACCTGCAAAACTCAAAATTTAGGTCAGCCTCGAAAAATAAGAAGAAAGCTACCATGAAGAGAGGAATGATCAAGAAAGAAGTCATCGATTCAGAAGAAAAATATGATCAAGAGATTACCTTATGCCCCTTCCTGAGTTTTTCCCTGGCTTAGTTGGGAAAATTTAGGAGAAACCGGGAAGCCACAAGTCCTAGGGAAAATGAGCCCTAGGGGGCCTATATATACCTAGGTGGGCCCCTAGAAGGGTCATTTTCACTATTTACCACGAGAAAATTATTGACTTTTGTGAGAGAAAAGTCAAAAAAATTCCTAGCAATAGAGAGTATGAGGAGTCAAGGTTGGAGCAGCTATGCCGAGACATCACTGAGGGTCACAAGGTGGACTAGGTAGGTCACCAACTCTCATTTTTAGTGATTTTTCATGCATTTTTAAAGATTTTTCCACCGATGAGGTGCGCAGTCATCTTTTTCGCACACCTGCATCCTGAAACCATGTTGTCATCTATGATTAGAAATTTCATCTCCCTTATGTGTTGTCATCTCAGAGACATGCTAACATCTCTAAGGTGATTGCAACAATCGGGGGACGTATGAGCAATGCAGAGATGTTTGCACGTTGCGCATGAGTCTTAGTAATTTTTTCCAATTTTTGATGTAAAATGTCAATGTTCTAATTAAAAAATTTCTTACTTTTGGCAAGAGTACCTAGATATTTTGGAGCATTTTGGAGGGAGATCATTTTAGCTAGTTTGTGAGCAGAGGGACAACTTATCAGAGGACAAGGTCACACTCTTGGAGCACGTCGATCTCTGGCATGTGTTCACCATGCTAGAGATGAGATACCATGAGTGGATGCTTACAACCATCATGGAGTGGTGGGACGTCACTACGTCATCATTCTAGTTACCAGTTGGGGAGATGACCATTACTCTCGAGGATGTCTATCAGATCCTCTGCCTACCCATTTGTGGATGGTGGGTGGCCCTGGATGACACATGATCAACACGGGAGCGAGTAGAGGGTGTCTACTATTGCATAGTGAGGACAGATGGTAGTGATAGGATAGGCCACATCTACATGCACTGGTATGACTAGGTGAGGACCACAACATCGTTGATTCATCGGGTTTTGGTTGTGACCATCGCTTTCTAGATCATGATCGATGGGAAAGGCTCACACCTGCATGGGGGCCTCGTCCACATTATCAGAGAGATGGTGGATCATAGGACCATATTCACCTAGGGGCACAACATGCTTGCACACTTCTACTAGGAGCTAGGCCGGTACGTGCACTATGAGTACCCCAGCCTTACATCATGCACACTTTTGCAGTGTGGGCCTTTTCCCACATCATGTGCACTCAACCAGTTAGTTTTCCCTAGTGAGGGCCATATCAGATCCCCATGGCCCAAAAATTTATAGTTTTGGCGATTGCAGCTTGATACCCTCACAACAGATAGGGTCTGATGGAGACCCTATTGATTTTTCAGGTGGGTGGATGACAACATGTATTTGAGGAACCTGCAGAGAGATAATTATATGATTGGACATAGGGATTTTGTCATCATACCCTACTACTAGAGTCGGGTCATACGGCAGAATTGTTGACCACAGACTATACTAGCAGATGTTCCCATGTATACTAGGGCTCATAGGAGCACGGTTAGGGTTGAGGACCACCCTTACCCCACTATTATAGATATTGTCCCATCCGATGATGATGAGCTTGACCATGATCTATCACCCATATTGGAAGTAGATAATGTTGGTGTAGTAGTGGATTTCACGTGGTGGTGGGAGAGGCATCAACTTGCTCTTGTGTTTGGCGAGGGTGCTCTAGGAGGGGACCCTAGTCCATAGGGGGACTTACTAGCCCTGCCACCATAGGATAGGAGGAGAGGCTGACATCAAGATGGGGAGGAGGAGGAGGAGGAGGCAGCACCAGCAAGGTTGAGGTAATGGAGGAGATCATATCCTCCATCAACTACCCCTATCTCTTCAGCACCATCGTCTTCCACTGCAGCTACATTGCTCGTGGTACCAAGAGTGGCCATTGAGGTTGGTAGCACAGGTTTGAGTATCGATCCTCGCCCTAACCTAACATGGTAGTTGGGGGATCTAGGTATACATAATTCATTGCTTTATATTTTGTGCTTTCAATTTTTTGATATATGTATCTTATATATGCTATGTGGTACTGATGCATTTTCTTTTTCTATGGTTGCAGAGGATGCACATGGATGGATTGGGATCATAGCTCAGTGTAGATCATAGATTTCCCCTAATGTACAGATTCAAGGATTAGTCCTTGAGGCATATCGGCTAGTTTTCGTGAGGTGTCATGCCCCCAGCTTCGAGCCGGTTGTACGCTTATAGACTGCATATGAGGAGTGGGGTGCAGAGATCATCCAACTAACTATAGAGTTGATGACCATGCGAGGGTAGTGTGACTAGCTGTTGGGGGAGCTACGAACAACACTCACTAAACAAGACATGACAATGAGGAGGGCTGATGTCACTGAGCAAGAACATGATTCCCTTTAGAGCCGTCTCAATGACCTCAATGGGCAACCAATGGCTATGAGCTTGGTAGAGGTTTAGCAACTATGAGACTAGTTGCGGTAGGTGGAGCTGGAGATATCATCCTTAAGGGGGAGATCACAGGGATGTAGGCTACTCTGTCCACATCACGCTCTCATCGTTTGCACTCCATGACCACTATTCAACCCCTTCCATAGCTTCCAGAGCATCCACTAGAGCTAGAGGGCTCAGGGAGGCATGCGCCGCAGTGACCCAAGGATACCATCATTTTTTGTGTATATCATTTTTGTAGCGAGATACATATATATTCATATGTACTTGTAGATATTTCTATATAGACATATATTCAATAGCCACTCATTTTTTGTAGTAGTGGCCTGATACATGTACATGACATTGGATACATACATTTCACATATATATACATATATAGATACATCGATTATGGTTTTACGACATTGTTTATCTGGAGGTGTATGTTTTTATTCATTTCTCACATGTTCATGCTATGGATGTTATACTCTCATGTGGATGTATGATTATATTATATTCTAATATGATTTAACTAAACACACATGGATGTATGTTAATTAAATACAATGATGATCTAATGGGAACACACACACACATGCACGTGGTTATTCATAACACAAAATTATCGTAATGTGTTAATGAACAATGCCAACATATGTAGTAACACTACTCTTTCTTGTAGAGAGAGCACCACATAGGTGACACATAGGACACTACACATAGTAATAACAGAGATGCATAGAGTTAATAGGATCCTTTAAAGGATTTTCTTCCATAGATGATAGTCTATAGGCACCTGAGCTATATACATAAATCACAATGTAAGGGCCTAACCAGTTAGGGCTGAATTTTCCCCTCTGGTCAAGCAATGCATTTACATTTCTCAAATTTTCACAAAGAACCAAATATCCTATTTTAAAGGTTCTAGGGAGTACACTTTGATTGTACTATCTAGATAACCATTGGTGATAAGCTGTAAGATGTTTGAGGGCTTGTAAATGGTGCTCATCGAGCATTTCTAGCTGATGCAAATGGTTAACTCAATAGGTTTCATTATTGATTATCCCTTTGAGGGAAACTCATAGAGACATAATTTCCAACTCCAAGGGCATGATAGCTTTGGAACCATACATGAGGTTATGGGGCATTGTTCCTGTAGTCATACGAACACTCGTGCAATAGCCCATAAAGTGTATATCAGTTGAATGTGCTAGTCTTTACCATGATTGCTAACTATTTTATGGAGAATAAGCTCAAAAGTTTTATTTGACACTTCCACTTGACCATTAGATTGAGGATAGTAGGGTGTGGAGAACTTATGCTAGATGTGAAATTTCTTGAGGAACTGCTTCAATTATTTTTTCTTAAATGGGGGTTCTATGATTGTTACAAACAATTGTAGCAGGCAATCCAAATTGAGAAATGATGTTGTTCATAAGGAAACTACAGATAGCTTCAACATTCATGGATCAGAGCGGGATAGCCTTGACCCACTTTGTGAAGTAATTTGTAGCAGTAATGATAAAGGAATGTCCTTTGGAAGAGGGGGTGATATCTTTCCAATAATATCCAACCCCCACTTAGCGAATGGCCAAGGGAAGTTTGGTTTTGTAACTCTTGGGCAGGCACATGAATGAGTCGACTATGTTGCTGACATTGAGGGAACTTCTTGACAAAGTCAAAGGAATCTTTTTCCATTATTTTTCAATAGTATCCCATGTGTATCAATCTCCACACCAAGGATTTACCACCAAAATTTCCACCCCCAGAGCCAGTGTGGGCTTCCTTAAGGGCAAGGGGTATTTTTGCTTTAGTAAGACATCTCAGAAGCAAGCCATTATAGGCCTTCCTATAAAGGATGTCAGACAAGATGATGTAGCAAATCGAAAGCTTCCTCACACGAATGCGGTCATTTTTTGTCACATCATCAAGGAAGTTTCCAGTCTTCAGATAGTTATAGATATCAAAAAACCATTCCCCAAAGTCTACATGGGAACACATAGGGGACTCAACCTTAGGTTCTTTAGGAATTGTGGGGGTTCGCAAGACCTAGACCACAAAATGGTATTCTTTCGTATCTTCTTTGAAATGTACTAAGGAAGTAGTGCTTGCCATGGCATCAACATGTTTATTTTCTTTCCTAAGGACATTGTATATTATGAAAGAAGAAAGTCGTTTGAGAAAAGACAAGGCAAGGTCTTGGTACTGGGATAGCTTACTTTGCTTGGCCTGATAGGTTCCCGTTATTTGGTTTACTATATGTTCAAATTCACCTAGGATATGGAGGTGTTTGATCTTTAGTGTTATTGCGACATGTAAGCCAACTATAAGGGCTTTGTACTCAATGATGTTATTGGTACAAGGAAAATATAATCAAAAGGATAAGGGAATTGGTTTGCCTTAAGGGGATATTAGGACCACACTTGCTCTGGAACTAGTTTGACACCTTGAGCCATCAAAATACATTTTCCACTTGGGGTTGTGCTCGATTACAAAAATATTTTCATTAGGAAACAAATCTAAGCTAGGAAAGGAGAGAGATAAGGGAGCGTCTGCCAATTGATCTGCAACTACTTGACCCTTTATTGATTTATGAGTAACAAAATTTATGTCGAACTTAGAAAGCAACATAACCCATTTCGTTAACCTTCCCGCCAGATCAGTGTTGGAAAATAGATGTCTTAAAAGATCCATTTTTACTATGACATGTGTTTCAGCATGGAGAAGATAATGCCTCAACTTCTATGCAGCGAAGACAAGAGCAAGGAACTATCTTTCCATGGAGGAATAACAAGTTTCGTAGTCAACCAGGACATGACTAATGTAATATACTGCTCTTTCATTTCTAATGTCATCATATTGAGATAAAAGAGCTTCCAAAGCATATGGTGACACAACTAGATAAAGCAGAAAGGGTCTATCTTGCATAACCAAAATCAATATAGGAGGGTTGCCCAAATACGCTTTGATTGATTCAAAGGCTTTTTGACATTCCTCATCCCACATGAAGCGAACATCTTTTTTAGTAGACGAGTGAAAGGAAGGGTGAGATCAACCAATTGAGATATGAATCTACAAATTTCCTGAATCTTTCCTTGTAAACTTTGCAACTCAGTGATATTCTTTGGTTGAGGCATGTTAATGATAACATTGATCTTTTTAGTGTCAACTTTGATCCCATGATGAGAGACTATGAAACCCAGAAGCTTGTCGACATCAATGCCAAAGACACACTTAAGGGGATTTAGTCTCATTTTATAGAGCCAAAGTATTTCAAAAATAAGATGGAGGTTCTTAGGATGATCTCAATGGGTTACCAATTTCGCTAATATGTCATCGACATAATCTTCTAGGATCTTGTGAATAAAGTCATGAAATATTAGGGTCATCACCCGCTGGTAAGTAGCCCCTACATTTTTTAACCCAAAGGGAATGACCACATAACAAAAAGTACCCCATGGGGTAGTGAAGTTCATCTTGTACTGATTGTCTGGGTTAAAACGGATCTAATTATAACCCGATAAGCCATCCATGAAAGAGCGCAATGCATGGCTTGTAGTCAAGTCAACAATCATATATATCTTAGGTAGTGGAAAATGATCCTCAAGAGAATCCTTGTTAAGATATCAAAATTCAATGCATATGTGAATATGAGCATCAGGCTTACTAACGGTGACTATATTAGAAATCTAAGGTGAATAATTGATAGGACAAATAAAGCCTACTTTCAACAGTTTCTCTATCTCAGTCTTAACCATTAATGCCACTCTGGGATTGATCTTTCAGATTTTTTCTTAACCGACTTGGAATCGAGACATAAGATGATATTATGAACCACTATAGACTCATCAATATCGAGCATATCCTCATATGTCCAAGTGAATATGTCAGGATGAGAATGTAAGATATGGAAGTGTTCAACTACTTCTTTCGAAGAGAGACACTTCCCAATTTTGATCACCTTTTTAGGAGATGCGGGATCCATGGAGATCTTGACAGTATTTGCTTTTAAGAGGGAATTATGGTCCTCATGATGAGGTGTTGCAACGTCATCACTAGTGTTAGATAGAGGGTCCTCATCAATATTCAAGACAGATTCCCCAAAATACACTTGGTTATGTAAATGATACAGGAAATGTCTTTTGTGGTGATAAGGAGGTAACGGGGAATAAACACCTAGAAAATCCTCTAACACTTCATCTAAAGAGAAGAAATCGAGAGGTATTTTTTTGGCTTGCTCCTTTTCCTCTATTAACTCAGGGTGAACAAGGTTTAATGGTTCAACTAAAATCATATTAACACTCCACAAATGCTTTTGCCTAGATTGCTCAACAAAATATCCTAGTCCTAAATTGCATCATTGTGGCTTAAGGGGACTTGAATTCCATGTTCAATACATCCTAGGCCCTTTTTCCCATAGCCATATTGAGAGGTGAGCTCATATTCGAACCCATAGTGAGTTTGCAAAACTTTAGGGGGGGGGTGGATCCACATAGAGTGCTTCGTTCCACCAACAGATGTCAAACGTCTCTACGGGGGTACTTTCGTCTCCCTTGTTAGGTTCACAGATGTTAATTTCTTTTGTAGGAGGTGAATTGTTCTCCTCAGCGTGGGAAGGAGTGATCTCCTGAACAGGGTCACACTTCTTTTCCTCCATGGGAGTATTATCCGCCTTTGTGTTAGGGGCACATGGAAGGTCCATGCAAGAGGGGTCTACCTTGTATTCTGTGATAAAGAATTTGAATATTTTCAAGGAACCCTAATCATCTCCAAGGAAATAATTTTCTTGAGAAGTTGATGCAGGAGAGCCAGGATCTTCTGCTCTAGGCGGTTTGTCAGTTTCAACACTTGCCTAGGAACAACTTCCACAGAGGGTATCAATGAAGAGCATTCCATAGCATCAAAAGTTAAGGAAGGAATACAATTCTTGAGGGTAGATATAGTTGAAGTGTGACTGGCGGTGGCTAATTCACAGAGGCGAATGCCTTCCAAATCCACTTTGACTAGGACTACCCTATTGTTTGTGAAAAACTTCAAGGAACGGTGTAAAGTAGAGGTTACTGTACCCATAGCATGGATCCAAGGTCTCCCTAAGAGGAGGTTGTAATGTAAGGGGTTGGGCATCACATAAACCAATGTGGGTAAGGTAACGGGGCCTAGCTGCAAAGGTAGTATTATCATACCTAGAGCTTGGCAACCAACATTATCGAATCCACGAATGTACAAGGAGGAAGCTGCTAAGGAAGATGAATCAACTTTAATTTTAGGTAGTAGGTCCATACCACAAACATTGAAAGCTGAATCGATATTAATGAGGGTACACCTAATACTGATGTTGTTAACAATGACTATGATCATTAAAGGCTCTGCTTCTTTCTACACATCTAGAGGTGGGAGTTCTTGCAGGTGGAACGTAATATTTAGGGAATCCACATGAATATGAGCCAATAATGCATTAACATCTGTAGGCCTAGTGGAGGTAGGAAAGAGAATCTTTTGTAAATCTTCCTGAAGCATCTCTTGATAAATCAGAGCAGTCTAAAGCAAGTTCCAAAGCAAAATCTTAGCTGGAGTAACATGAAGCTACTTGACAAGATCGTAATCGCTTGGTGCTTTGATTGTAGGCTTAGGTGCTACATGAAGGTTTGGTTGAGAAGGTGGAAAAGAAGCAGGTTGTGAGGTGGGAATAGAAGGTTGTTGATACAAGTTTTGTTTATTACTCCTTGTACAATATGTGTGTCCAATGATGTTATAAGATGTAGAGTCCGCAACTTTCACAAACCTTGAATTCAAGTCTGGTGAATCGCTATGACATGAAACTCCATAGATAGAAGGGTCAATTGGGGTTATGTAAATGACAGGTTTCTTAGGGCTCAGAGGAGCCACTGAGAGTACCACCACATTTACCGATCCCTCAGCCTGCCAAGAGGAGACTTGTTCGGGAGATTTATGGATAGGGGGGAGCGCTTCTAAGAAATCATCTAGAGCATCCTCTAGCATATTGAAATCTTCCTTAGAAAATTCATTATCATAAACATGCAACATCGTAAATAAAGTTCTGACGTTCATGTCAGTTTCACCAAAATGTGATATAAGAGGGATTCGTTGCACACAAGTCTCTCCTTTCTTGAGAGATCAGTAGGGAACGAACTACTCTTATACACCTAAGAGTAGTAAAATGATAAAGAACCAAAACCCAGTGACAATTCAAAGGAAATGGTTAGAGATCTTGAGCGATTAGGATCAAAGGTTTCCTATCCCAGAAGATAGAGCTCTTGGCCAAAAGACGTCAACATAGTTCTAGGATGCTAGCTCGGTGCACTATCGTCTAGAAGATGTGTTGATGTCCTAAGTGACAGAGAAATCAGGAACTCAATGGATAGAAGTAAATCCTACTTACAACCTCAGGAGTGATCTGTACAAGACTGTTAACTAACCAGAAAACCAATATTGAAGGAAATACCATGATGCTTTGAGAAAGCTTACCCTTTTCTCGGACACTCAAATCTTCACTCCAAGCTCCTTTTCGTGACCTACACACAAAAGATCAAGGAGAAAGTTGGTGGGTGGCTATATAGGGGCCTGCTTTAGTCAGACCCCACTCTGGTGTTCCCACCTCGATGGACAGCCAAGTTGGAAAGGAATGCAAAAGGAGTAAACAAAGCATGTGGTGAAAGAAATATCCACTTGGGGGTGGAACACACACCACAATAAGAATGTGGTGAAAGAAATAACCATTGGGGAGTAGAACCTACACCACGAAATGGTAGATAAATGTGTTTAAAAGAAAAATGAGAAAGGAAGAGAGAGTGTTACCCATGGGCTAAGGCCCTCTTCAAAGCACATAGATGCACCGCTGAGTACTTGCTTGAGAGCTGCTGCTACTAGGGGGACCTCAGTCCAGCATGGCTTTGCCTATGAGTGCACTAATATCAAAAGAGAAGAAGTTTCAAAGTTGTAGCAAAACAAAATGAGATCTAGTATGCTGTCTTCTAGTCTTCCAACCTTCAAATGAGAGGCAGAAAGAGATTTTTATTCTTGCAAGGGCGAAAAAGAGTTGTTACTTTCAGAATGTAACCACCAGGACACATGTCACAAGGGTTAACCTTCCGAATTCCACATTTTGAGCTCTAGAAATGATTAAGATGCTAGCACACCATGTAGACGTATGTGTGTTGTGCATTCATCGAAGGCCTGTATTCTCTGGAAATGTGTCATCAGGCTTCTATTGCTTAGCCAATTGTCCTCTTAGAGTTAGAATCATGAAATTATGACCCAAGGGGTTTTGTCATTAATGTTTTGAAGTGTCATAATGCTAGGAATAAATGCAAAAATATGTAATTTCCTCTAGGTGCAATTCTGTGATAGTACAAGTATATGGTGGGAAAAGATCGAATAGGCATAGAACTCCTGGATAGTCTCTCTAGTCTAATTGAAGTGTGTGCCCCTCCAAAAAACCCTAACATTATACAAGGGGATGCTCTCAAATACCATGAGAGATAGTTAGGAATGTCGATGCCTCTCACGTCTGTGTACATGGCCAACACGGTCCCATTGATCAGCGTCCCCTCTACCTCTGAGAGATCCAAAACTATCAAAATGAATAGAATACCCTTAGGTTTTAGTTTCACCCCTCCTATCACCTCTAGCGATGGAGGTTTTAGCAAGTTGAGTGGTGGGGGCTTTTGTAGTAGTGGTGGCTTTGACAATGGTGGTGGCACTAGCGGAGGTGGTTCTAGTGGAGGCCATGGTGGTGGCTTCAGAAGCGGTGATAGCTCTGGTGGAGGCCCTATTGGTGGTGGTGGATTTGACAGTGGTTCTAGCAGTGGTCATGTTGGAGGCTCTAGAGGTGGCTCTGATGGTGGTTCTAGTGGAGGTCCCACTAGACCTTTTTCATCTCAAGACCCTATTTTGAACACTCTTCTTTAGAATATGGGTAAGATGAAAATCCAACTAGCGAGTCTCTCTCAAGTTTCTTCCCAACCTATCTTTCAACCCTTCTTCTGACATAGCCCATTGTCAGTATAAATATTAAACACTCCTTTCCTACAAGGAATGAAGATTCCCAAATTTGAAAAATATGGGGGAAAAGGAGACCTACAAACACATGTGTCCACCTTTAATGCCTTGTGTACATATTTCTTCCATCACGATGCATTGATGGAAAAACTATTCCCTCGATCTCTTAAGGACACAATGCTCGAATGGTATTGTTCCTTACTTGACAACTCTATTTTCTCATTTGATCAACTTGTAAATTAGTTTCTCCGATAGTTCCAAGCCAACCCAACATTAGACCGAAGATGACCTTTTCGGATCTCGTCTGATGCAAAAAAGGGGATAATGAGAAGATTACTGATTTCATAGCGTGATATCAAATTCTCTTCTCACAGATCTCGTATCCGCTACTCGATTCTAACGTGTAGAAGGTGTTCATAGGGAACTTACAGAGGCCTTGGCAGGAGAATTTTTCCCTTATGAAGTACCCTTCTTTCACGCATTTTTGCACTGCATTACAAGAATATCAAAAAATGGTAGTTCAGTTTGGGGGATCCTCCTTGCACTCCCATTTAGAAGGAAAGTTCATTGTATCGATTTCTAGAAAAGGTAAGGCTATTGTGAATGTAGTAGCCGCTATGAATGATAATGGCCTTAGACACAACAGAAAGTTCACAAAGTTAGTAGAATCTTATTCTTCCATCTTACAGAAGTTGCTAAAGGATAAGATCATAACCTTGGAGAACCCTAAATCTCTCAAGGAACCTTACCCTAGTTGGTATGATGCAAATAACTTCTACTAGTACCATCAAGTTAATGGACATGATACTAGACGATGTATGCACCTGCATCATGAGATACAAGTTCCCATCGAGGATGATACTATTTATCTCAATGGGAGTAAACAAAATACAAAAAAATTGGTGGAGAAAGTGAATAGTGAATTGTAGATATACATGAATCCATTTCCATCACATTCTACCAACATGATTATTGATCCCTTTGATTATACCACTCAGCTTGAGGCATATGTAAACATGGTCATAGTTACTCCTAGCATGCAACCTATAGTTTTCATCCTTGATGGTTCATGGATAAATTTCTAACCCTACTTACTCTTTGATCTACTTTACCGAAGCACTCATCAGTATTCGTGATCACTAAAGTGGAGGAAAAATGTATAGGGTTGAATTTGCATCCCTTGCACAAATTTACCTTTTACAAAACCTAACCTTAGAAAATCAATTTCGAAGGAAAAATTCCACATCACCCAACTTCATTCTTTCCACTTTGCATTTGTCTTTTGTGTCGATGAGAGAATTTATGTCAGGGACGCATGCACAACACATAGATGTCTGCGTGGCATACTACCATCCTTCATGGATTCCTGTGTTTGATGTTGGAAAAGGTGTTACACTTCCAATTGGGGTCATTTTGTAATGTCCCTCTTCAACCAACCAACCTTGAAAATGGTAAATTCTTCCAACTTATCCTTCAAATTGATCCATTATCATTCTATTTCATACACTTTCATCCTCTTGCACACTCTTGCACTATCTAAACAACAGATTGACATTCCCTTAGCACTTCCAAAATTCTCAAAACTCCATTGTAGCAGCAACAACACTCCATCTACTCCACATAGCAAGTGTGAAGCAAGCCATAGTAGTGTGGGCTTGGATTCTTGCAAGACCTCCCTTCATCATAGTTGCAGTTGTGGTGACCTTTCCAAGTCCATATTCTCCTCCATTGGCTAGTGAGCTTTTGGGTGGAGGTGCTAACATTTCACTCCTCTCCTTTGTGATTTGGTTGAGTAGCATAATACTATTTGTAATGTGTATTGCTTTCCTTTCTTTCCTTTATCACATATTTCTACTTCATTTCTTTTTGGCTGTCTATGGAGGTCTGACTAAGGCAAGCCCCTATACAACCCCAACAATTTCCCCCTTCTTTCTTGTGTGTAGGTGAACATATGTGTGAAGCTAGATGGTAGAAAAATGCTTTTGTGAGGTCATCTTCATCACCCTAGATTTTATCTATCTGCTTCATCACATCCGTCTTTATTTCTCATACTTTATTATTCTATTTTTCCCATAAAAAACAACTAGCTAGGATGCCAGTTTGTTTTTAGGTAGTTTCTATTGTGTTCACTATTTTCTAACCATACAGATTCCAGCACGCTCGAGAGACGCGAGTGTGCCACATTGTCATCTGAGAATTGCGCTGCCATCCTCAGATAAAGAGCTATCTAAGACATAGTACAAACTCTAAAAACTAGCTCGCCTAGCCCAAACCTGAGTTCAAGATCTGTAGAGTGATTGAAGTAGATTATAGTCCTCATCATTCTCAATCTTTGTCTCAAAACATATTTTAGAGTGAGGTAAGTTAGGGAAGACCTCTACTCTTGGCTCTCTATGACTTGGAGCCTTGATGTGGTTGGTCCCCCTCTCTTACACCAAGAAAACATATCTCCAATCACATGAAAATAATCATATACAATGATGCATTCATGCCACTTCCAACAACTACCACTGATCTATGGTACAATCTACACAAGGAATCATGACAACCATCCTCTCTGTTAAGATCATTTAGGTCTACAAACACTCAACTATAATATCAGTAACATACAAGTGAAACCAAGATCTCCAAGCCAAGAAGATACTAACAATTGCCAATAAACCATCACTATCAAAAGCTCCCACTGAAAGTGTATTAGAAATGAATGTAACAAGCTATCATGACATCATGGTAACAATCTCCTAATGAAGATCAACCAAAGTCCCTCACATGATCAAAGAACTCAAATACAACATGAGCTCCCCAATAAAGATTGCAAAGTAAACCATGATCCTCATACCAAGAAGATACAATGCCACAACTTGAATCATGAACCAATCCAACACCACCAACGATGCACCTACATAAACTATCATGACATGCCAAAGTATCTAAAGCACAAGAAACATCCATGGAACCATGATCACCACCAAATGTACCAAAAACTCAACCCAACTATGTCCCACATATCTGCATAACATAGTCAACTATATAGGTCTCACATCATGACTGCACCTAGTAATACCATCTCACCTCCTCAACATGACACCAAAACTAGCAAACCAAGTGACTAAACCAAGCCACCAAACTAAAAATGCATCAACACAAAAATATCTATGGGCATAGTCAACCCATGTCCAAGTCATAGGTGCAACAAGTAAGTATAGACCACCTACAATGCTACACAACTTGTAGATACAACAATGAAGCATAAAAATCCAACCAAATACTAATAACCATGTCAAATGAGAGTAATGTGAGATGTACAACTGAGAATACAATGAATCTAACATCAAATCTCCTAGATCTAACAACCCATAAGCTCATAGTATCACCATAGTCAAAATAACCCATAAACAACTTAGGATAGAATATCAGAAAATAAATCATGTCTAAACAACTCCAAATCTGATCTACTATGTAGTGCTTTGAACAAGATTTCTGGACCAACTATGGGTGATCCTAGAATACTGGTTTACAATTTTTGGCCAAATTAGACATTGAACTGAATTTTTTTAACTAAATTTTCACTCCTGGGAACCTATAGTTGCTAAACCATGAGGAATTTGAAGATGGTCCGAACTAGTGATTTGTGACATTTTTTCTATAGATTCTAATTTTTAAAAAAAATTGAATTAGATTTCATTTCTTTTTCCATCTTCAAGAACTAGCTTTTATCATTAAACACCATTTTTAAGGAGTGATGCTCATTGTAAACAACATAATTTTTTTTCTATGAAGGATAATTTTTTTTTTTTTTGAATTTATATTTGTAACTCTGATATCTAACAAGTTCATTTGGTTTCATAGTGTTTTATTGAATATTTTTTCTTTAATCAAGTTTCGAAGTCAAACCAATTGTAATTCAAACAAAGGTGGATCCTATACAACATAATTTTTTTTGCATGTATCGAAATTCAATTTTTTTTACTGGATCAAGTGCATCAATACCTAGTCTGAACATATTTTTTAGAATTTTATTTTGATAATATACTATTTTTCCACGTGCAGAAAAGAAAACTTGATTTTCAATGAAAAACCTATGTTTAATCAAACTCAAAAATATATTAATAAAACTAAAACATATTAAAATTATATTTAATGGATAGCTCGTTCTAAGGACTATTGTCATCCAATCGAGTCTATGAAGTCTCCTCCATTTTCATCCTCAACCTTAGCTTCAAAAGGAAATTTTTTGCAAAGATTTGGTAGAAGAGGAGGGGAAGGAGGAAAAAGGGGGGTTTGTATGGACCTTGGTTCGAGTGAGCCCCCCTTGGGGGTTCGCTTGAAGGGGGATTTTTATGGACCCTGGTACAAGTGAACCCCCTTTTTTTTTTAATTTTCCATTGTCTTCATTTTAAAAAATTACCAAAAATTGAGTCCCATCATTAAATAGGGTTCATTCAAACTAGGGTCCATACAAACCCCTTTTTGGGTCCATACGAACATCCTAGTTCGTGCAAAACCCTAAAAACTATTTTTTTTCATGAGAGAGTTTTTGCAAATTTCCTTCCTCAATAAAATTGTAAACTAGTATTTTGGGATCACCCCTATTTGAAGTCCAAAATATGATTCCGTATGCACCCGATATCACCTCTCAAAACTCAAAATGAACACATGACTTCCATCTAGCAAAACACTATCAAAATTGCAAAATCTAGAAAAGTATCTAGCACCACAACGTAGAGCACTGAGTCAGATTTCCAATGAGTCCAAGAAGTTGAAAACGAAGCACCTAGATGAAAGTTATGCCCTCCAAAAGAAAAAGAGCAATTTGAACATGAGGCAAAACAAAATAATTTAACCACCCCTAGTGGCTGGGTGAAGGTCCCACTTGGGCGACATTGCTCCCCCTGGTGGCAGACCCAAAATAAATATTAAATTAATTTAATTTCATAGCATTAAAAGTTCACCGACTTTTATAAAACTCATGGAAAATATTTTTAAATGCAAATTAAATTTAAAAGGAGGTGGTATTAAAAATTTAAATATTAATAACTATTTAAAAAAAATGGTTTTACAAACTCCCGGCCAGACAGAGGTTGTCAAACGATGTACCTCCACTGGTAGGAGAGCCGGGAGGGGTATTGTCGGCTCTACCATGCAGAGTGGTCGGGTATGGGGTGGGCTCACCCCCCCCACTTTGATTTTTATTTTTATTTTTAAAAAAATTTCATTGAAGATTTCAATTGGTAATTTTACGGATTTTTTTTAACTTCTAATCTTTTTTTTAAATTTTTTCAAGGACAAATTTCTAAAGCGACGAGACATTTTAGTTTTCAATTTTTAATTTTTTGAATAAAATAATGTCAATTGTACAACAACAAAAAGGGGTTTGACTAAAAAAAGTTTGCACCTTTTTAACTTCTCCAAAATATATCAAATTTTATATCAAAATTTGTCTCTCGACCAACCTGTATCCAACCATGAGGTCCATTTTTTTTCCTACGAGGTCATTGAAAAAAATTCCCCCACAAAACCCTCATTTGAATGCACAACCAAGAAACCCTTTTAGCCAAAATTTTTCACATCCCAAATCTGCAAACAACCCATCATAACAATAAACCCAAAACCCTTAGATCTGCAATAAACAACTTGAAAAACCTTCATATCTTGCCATGTATTTCATTCTATCATGCATTGCATAGATTCAAACTTCAAGCAATATTTTCTCAACCTAGGGTTATAATAAAAAATCTTCAACCATGAAAGCTTTGATACCACGTTTAAGGAAACTTGCAGTCATCTAATGACAATTTCTATATAACCCAAAAGAGATATTCATGCAAATAAGTACTCAGAATCCATATGCAAGAGAATATACAACATACCCATCAAAAATGACACAATATGTACCCTAGAAAAACCCTCAAGAGGGAAAAACCCAGCCTCCAAAAGCATCCATTCTCCATCATATTAATCAGCCATAAAGAAAATACAAGAGTTACAATGAACACCTTTGAATCATCAAGTTCTCCAATGCATTCCCATGTGTCCAAGCATGAATCCACACATCCCATTCCATGCTTCACAAATGTACTCCTCAAGAAGACTCAATAATGACAACCAAACCACTCAGCCAACCTAAACCACTACACATGTGTTTGCTTTTATAGACACAAGCTCACACAAAATACAACTAGTGGTAAGGTGAAACCATGTGAATAAAAAACCACCAACCCCTTATTTAATATTGGGTACTAAGACATCACTTTATTTAATATTTCCCCAATATTAGATTATTATCACATGTCTCCCACACACATTAAATAATAATACATTATTACAATACAAAATCAAGTGGACCCCAAATAATTACATAGTGTGATTAACCACACCACCAAGGTGCATCACAACTAAATAATTATTTAATTAAAATATTATAATAAATCAATTTATGCAATGGTGTGCAACACCATATCCCAACATTTGGTACCACCTTGGTTTGGAGTTGATGTTTTTGATAGTTTGCTTATTTTTAGGTTGACTTGTCATATTGAGTTGTTTGCGCCAAGTGTTTAGATCTGTGCACCCTGTTTGAAAATAAGTTTCATGAAGCATGGGTTTTGAATTTCTTTCTTCTTGGACCACATAATTTAATCTCCTCTATTTGAAAATATGTTTGAAGCCAACTTCATTGCAAATTTTATATATCTTATATTTCCTATTTAAAGCCAGTTTGAAGAACCTTTTTGAAGATGTGAATGGTATAAATACAAAATAAAAGTTTTGAGAAGATGAAGTATGTATGTGAGTGTGTTGTAATTTTTTTAAGTAGACAATGTGTGAATATTAGCCCATAGAATATTTTTTGATGATGAAATGTGCCAAATATCAATTTTGAGAGATCAACGATGAACATGAAGACTATGATGAAGAATATGAGCCTATAAATGTGATAGTTTGTTGAAAGTAGTGAGTTGTAAGAAACATATCTTATTAAAGAAGTTGTATTTACCAAAGGTAGTGAGCCAGAGGTAACTAATGTATTGATTTTGTCTAGCTATATGTTGAGGTAGTGAGCCTCTGTAGTGAAAGTTGTAATGAGAAGGGAGTAGTGGACTTCTGTTGGTTAAAGACCCTAAAACTCCTATTGTAAAAGTTATATTTGTGAGGATGGATTTGGACAATAGATCCAAGTAACTTGCTCAACATGGTTTTTCCCTTATTAGGTTTTCCATGTAAATTTGGTGTTATGGTGTGCATTTTGTGTTCCTTTGTTCATCGTGTTTTAATTTTTAATTGTTGTTGAATGAAATAAATTGATTAAGTACCGTATCACCCCCCTCTTAGTACTATTGTGTGTTGAAAAATTGGTATCATATCCAAGTGCCTTGATTTATCCTAAAAATTGAGATATATATTGTGAAGGAACACATGGGAATTGAAGCAATGTCAAAATAAAAAATCCTCTAGAAGTCCAGAATCAAGAAGATATGGAAGGTATTAATGCAAAAGATTATGAAGTAGACTTTGAAGGAGAACTTGTTTTAGCACTAGAAGATCTATATATATTGGAAGAAGAGAAAGTGTATAATTAAAGATCAAACTCAAGGAATCAAAAGAGACAATCATCAAATTGAAAGTACAAGTTGAAGAAGGAAAGAGGGTTGCATATTTTGAATAAAAAGTTGGATGAAAAATTAGTGGAGTGCTCCAAACTTGAAGAAATTATTTCCCTAAGTGAAGAATTAGAGAAAGCAAAATATAATATAGATAAAGGCCTAAAGCTTAAGAAGAGCTCTAATATTCTTGATGAGATAATACAATTTAAAAGATCTACAAAAAGTAAAGGTGCGCTTGGATATGAAGAAGGTTAGAACTCAAAAGTGAATATTCCTAAAAAGGAAAAGGAAAAGGAATTTGTTGAAGATTCTAAAGAAGTCAAAGAAGAAAGAAAGAAGTTGGATGATGATTTCAAAAAAGTCAACAATCAAAAGAAAAAATTCAAGAAGTATCCTCCTAAACGATCTTCTAATTCCAGGTTCTCTCAATCCTTTCATGGTTACTGTTATACCTACAATAAGTTTGGTCATAGGGCTAATGAATGTAGAAATAAGACAAGAAGGAATGATTATGTAAGAGGAAACTCCTTTGTGCATCAAAGACATAATGTTGCAGTTTCCCATTCATTTTATGGGTACTTCTATGCATGTAATAAGTTTGGCCATAAGGCTACTAATTGTAATTCCAAAATGAGAAGAAATGGTTCAGTTCTTGAAAATAACATTTTTTGTTATAAGTGCAAAATATTTGGGCATAAAGCAAGATTCTATAAAAAGTAGTTTTGTGAAGCCACTGACTCAACACAAGAAAACAAAGTAGAAGAAATAAATGACAAAGGTCTAGAGAAAGAAATAAGAGAAATATGTGGAAGTAAGGAATGACACAACACCTATGCATTGTCCACAAGATTTCATAATTGATTGAGATAGAACATTATCTCAGGGGGAGTTATCTTCTACAAATTCTTTGTCCCCTGAAGAGAGTAAGATGTTATTCATTACAACATGAAAGGAGGCATGAAATAAGTTGGTTTGAAGAAATTGGTTAATAAGTGAGATGGCTTTTGTAGAATAGATGTCTAGAGAAAAACCCTTGCTTGTGGAGGTCTATAGAATGATTATGCATCATTGTGAAGATGCTGAGTACTCTAGCAGCTGCTGACCTAACAAGTATGAAATGCATTAATTGAAGAAAATTGGGGAAAATGAAAATCATTTATACTTCAAATTACATAAAAACAACACATTCCAATCAAAAGCATTTGTGTCTAAAGCTAAAGAGAAGGAGAAGGCAGTAAAAGCATTCTACAAATTCAAATTTTGGTGAAACCCTTGTGACTGTTCATAGAGGTATTTTTTAGTTTTCTCTTAAACCCTTGTTTCAAAATCTAATAAGGAATTGCAATGGCCACTCCAAAATTGGTAGATATTTTTGAGAAAC
Source organism: Sequoia sempervirens (assembly GCA_007258455.2). NCBI lineage: Eukaryota > Viridiplantae > Streptophyta > Pinopsida > Cupressales > Cupressaceae > Sequoia > Sequoia sempervirens. The sequence continues at coordinate 226,142,769 of VDFB02075321.1, read as the reverse complement.
CTAGGCCCAAGTATAAGAAATATACTTTCAAGGCTATGGAAACAGATAAGGATGGTACATTTTTTTGGTTTATAGTTGATATTGTATATACTAAAGATGTAAGGATATATATTCATGCTCCCATGAATGAAATTGATCATATAAAGTATGAGGCTTTGAGGCACAACTTTTTGGATGATGATTATGTCGAGTACAAACTAGAATACACAAATGTGTCAGCTAAGGGTTTGAATATCTTGAAATATTTTCTTGATTTTTGTGATAAAATTGAATGGGTGAGAATTATTTTGAGCAGAATTCATGATGAATTCATGTATTTGGACAAACCCTATGAGTGAAATCACAATCTTGTGCCTTACTTTTTTGCCAAGATGGACATTTATATCAATTTTTTTAATTGAATCTTCATCTTCTCAAACTTATAATAGATAAATCATTAAGAATTTGAAGATGATGTGAACTAGTCATTTGTGGAAATTTCTGTGCAGATTCTAAATATATATATTTTTATTTTTTTTGGAATAAATCACAAATGTTTCAACATCTCCTTTAATAACTAGTTATAAATAGAAACAACATTTTCATAAAGTAACATTTGTGTCATCCAACATAATTATTTTCTATAAAGGATAAAATTCTAATTTTTGAAATATAGATTCTCAACATTAATATATAGGAAAAGGATTTTTTTTATAATTTTTTGTTACATATTTTTTTAAAATTCATTTTTGAAGTCACTATAACTATAATTTGGACATATGTGTGTGTCGTCCAACATAACTTGTTGTGTATATATCAAAATCCATTTTTTCATTTTTTGTGAAACATGAACATTAATACAAAGGGAAAGGATTATTTTTGAATTTTTTTATAATTTTTTAATATTTTTAATCCTCTTCAAAACAAAGAGCTTGATATTCGAAGAAAAACCTATGTTCAATAAAAATTGAAAATTAAATACATTGATAAAATGAAATAATATCAAAACTATACTTGTTGGAAAGCTCCTCTTGAGGGCTATGATCTTGCAAAATATCTTGTCAAGTTAAGCTCATCTGAAGGTCCAAACTAGGGTTTGAAAAGTGAATTTTGTGAGGAAATTTTATTGTAAATGCCAAAATTTCGTAGCTAAGGACCTTTGGTTAAAGATTTTACCTTTGATTGAAGGTCCTTATGCCTGAAATAAAAACTATTATTTAATTGTCTTCACTCAAAAGTGGCACAATAAAATAATATTTATTTTAATTTAGCGGCCAACCTTCAACTAAAGGCTAAGTTAGTCGACGTTTCAATATAATGTCTCTTCGAATTATATGTAAATATACAAGGTCAATTTTTGGGATTTTAATATCAAAAAATAAATGGAAATTCACAAGGTGTCTTCAAAAGGTCTTTGTTGCAAGTGTTTTACAAATTTGGAACATGGAATTGGAAAACAATTATCAAGATCATATTTTGCAACTTGAAGAAGATGGGAAACCCAAAGAATAGGGAAAATAAGGTTGCATAACATCTTTTCAAAGAAAGGAAATAACATTTGTGTGAAAGACTTGGAGGAAAAGATATCAAGCTAAAAAATCTTAAGAAAAATATAGGTATGTATATTTTATATTATAACTTATGATTTTTTTTTCAATTAAATCATGTTCTAGATAAGATTAGGAAAAATAAAATAATTTTTTTTCACAATTAGAGTGTATGTTTTATCTATTTTCTATGCTCAAAGTGCCCTCTATGCCTAAATGGAAATAGATCAAGACTACCCATAGTGCCTTATGAAGAATTATTCCTATAAATTTAAATTTTTGACATTTCATGCACTTAATTGAAATGGTTTTTGTTCCCAATGAATGTTGGGTTCCTTACCTCTAGCAAGATGAAGGTACCCTAAGAGCCACTTGAACTAGATAGTGAATTTTCATTGCACTAGTTACCTCTTGAGCATTTCTTGTTTTTATTTTAAGTTAGGTAGATCCTCCCACATTTTGATCAAGGTAGTAATATGGTGATCAAGATTCTATATCTACACATTATTGATCTTCTTCATCCAACAACTAATAGGACCCTATGAAATCAAGTTCCTTTTATATCTAAGATTCTTATAACCATCTATACATATCAATAAAATATTGGTGGGGAGTTATGTATAATAAAGTTCTTTCCAAGGGCACCTAATACCTACTCAAGGATCTAACTACTTCTCCTACAAATCAAACTTGTGATCATATCCTCCAATTAATCTGATATTTGACTGTAAGGGGAGAAAATGGACATGAATTATATCAATGGATTCTATCAAAATGAAATCAAAATAAGGATTAAAACCCACATACTCATGAAATGAAATTGTCATAGCTATGAATTCAAACAACAAAGTTAGCTCAATCAAATTGAAACGCAAATGAATTCAAAACTACACAATCTTACCATCCCATGATGGAGTGTATTTGTGTTGATTTGATATGTTGGATTATCTTTCAAAATAAAGCCTTTGTGATTGAAAAATCTTGATATGATGACCTAGAATGCAATGTTGTATGCTCAATTTTCTCAAGAATCAAATGGACATGATCTCTTCACAAATTCTCTAGATGAATTATGAGAAGGATGAGGGTTATTTTATAGATTTGGAGAAATTAGATCAAGGGATAGGATTGAGTTAGAAACCCCACAAAGAAGGGTTGAGATTGATCTTCAACACTCACAAAGGAGAGTGAATCAAGGAAGATGGATGAAGGAGATCAGTTAGAACTCAAACTTGCTCCACCATTTTAGGAAAATGGTTAAGATATTTAAGATCAAGGATGATCTAATTGATTTCAAGATAAGGGCTAGAAATGGTTGAGACAAGTTGGTTAAGATATTTTGAAATGGAATATTCCTCAAGAATATGCTTTGTGGAGGAAAAATAGGATAATTAAATAATTAAGAATTATTTAATCATGTGACAAGAAGATTAAAAGGAAGAATAATTAAATAATCAAGATTATTTAATCATGTGGGATTAGAATAAATATTAGATGATTATAATTAAATAATTAGAAATTATACAATTCAGGTGATAAAGGAGAATATTATTAGTGATGAAAAGGATGAATTAATTAAAAAATTAAGGATTATTTAATTAACAGAGAGAAATAGGGTTAATTGGTGAAAATGATAAGGGGATTAATGATGCAAATTAAGTGAAATGCAAGGTGTAGACACATAAAAATGACCTAGGTCTGCAAGCTCTATTTTTACCACTTTTGTCCTAGCATAATTATGACATTTAATTATGTCCTTAGTCCACATTCGACTCTTAATTAAATAATTTATAATTATTTAATTGATTCATATCTCTTTTATTCTTCATGATTATTAAATAAAAATAAATTTTATTTATTTATTCAATACATCACTAAGGGCCTATCATCTTCTTACAATTAAATAAATTTATTAATTTATTTAGTTACCTTTGTTCATTTATTCTTCTTGATTATTAAATAAATGAATTTCATTTATCTATTTAATATGTCACTAATTCTCATAATTAAATTAATTTATTAATTTATTTAATTATTAATCATATCCTCTAAATTAAATAATTATTTTTAATTATTTAATTGCCAAATTTAATATTTCCCTCATTTTAAATAAATGAAATTATTTAAAATGATCTCACATTCTTGACTGTTAGTTCATTTTAGTAAATAATCTGAAAATTGATTATTTATTATCACACAAAATCCATATTTTGAATTTATTTAATTCAAAATAGTAATATTCTTCCAAAAATCAAGCAATTGAGCAAATTCTTGATTTTCAAATTGGCTTTTTTCAACTCTTATCTTATTGATTTTTCAAATCTCACAAATCAAGCAGTCTTTATCTTCTTGATTTTTGAAAATCTTTATCTTTTTGATTAATTATCTCATTTATTCTAAACCGTCGATTCGATCTTCTCTGATGACATCTCAACCACTCATTTAATGATTTTTCCCTAACCCTGATTAGGGATTGTCACATGAAATTTGGACCTCTGATTTTAGGCTTCCGTCAACTTTCAATGTTGTTCGTCCATCCAAAATTGTATTTTCTATAAAATGACAATTTTCCTCACATTTTCGATTACTCACACTCATTCTTAGATATCGCAGCATTTATTTTTGTATTTGATTTCATTAAGTTTTAGGCATTTCTTGGCATAGGAATTTTAGTCATTTTCTCATAGGCATAGACATTTATATTTCAAATCCTTCAAAGCTTTTTTAGGACATTGGCATAGTCTTTGTTATCAAATTTCTCGTATGTTCGATTTGAGGGCAACAATTAGCAAGTTAGAAGGTGCTACGAAGATGAATCATGGAAGCTTCAGCGATTGGCTGTTATAATCATTTCTTCTTTTAGTTTTCAATGTACTTTAAAGTTCTTTAGGTTTATATGCTTTATAATTTGATAATTTAACCTTAAGAAATTAACCCATTGATACATTGGTGAACTCGACTGCTTTATTTTTCTATTCCGTAAGTTTTTTTTGGTTTTCTGTCATTTTTTTAGGTACAGGTACAGAAAGCCACATTTGATTTTTATTGCGACTCATCTGATGCATCGTGACGCATTCGAAGGCTAAAATGATGCAATCACTCCAAGGTATCGCATACATAGTACAAAATGCCACATTCAACATAAATGAGCCACATCTATCTGTCAGACTGAGACACATTCGCTTTGCTGTGACACAATTTCCTAGTAAAATTTTTTCTTCCTTTTTGCTTTCTGGTTTTTCTGTTTTTGTCATTCTCTGTTTCACATTCTATTTTTTTTCTATTTCTATTCTTTTCTGTTGGCATTCTGGTTTTCTTTTCTAGCATAGAGTTTTTGTGTTACTAATTTTTGTTTGTAGCATGTGGCGGTTATATTTCGTGACTCCAAGATGATTTAAGCAAACTACTAACTTGTGGTTTTGCAGGTTCGTGTGTCGAAGACTCAATTCTAAACATTATTCTTGTTATTTTTAGATTACAACACATTTATTTTTGGTGCACTTAAAATAAAACATGTCTTTCTTTTACTATGATTGTGTTTGAAAGTGGTAGGCGAGTATGCTCTCACCCTGTGCAAACTAGGTGATAAAAAAGAAAATCCCACTTTATCCTTGTGTAACCTTGATGCAATAACCGAAGTATCCTCTCCCCTTGCACAGTAATGCGATCCTGGGTGTAAGAGAAAAATTTATTGCCTGTAGAAATTGGGTCTACCTAGGGATTTCATCACCCCAATGCAACTCAAACCGGCAACGGAGCTAAAGGTAAGCTACCCCTAACTGGTATATAAATGTGAATCTTAAGGGAAAACTTAAGATTATGAGTGCGGATGTGTCATACGGACAGAGTAGTACTCCCATAAACCTTGTTGAGCTTAACCTCTTCAGGTTGGAGTGCCACCTAATTGGTGATTAATCTCTTGCCCCATGTATGGCCACTCGAACGGGGGTCCTAAATTAAAAACTCTTGTGTAGTAAGCCCAAAACCTTCTATTTGCTAGTACATCACCGGTCGGTGTGAAGCCTTCCACGTCTTCGCAGTCTTTAGTAGAGGTGATCAATCTACCATGGGAGTTTCATGGGGGTTGGAAGCTTGGTTGGCCTAAGAAGAGAGTGCACTGTAAGGGGGAGCCTATGAAACCAAGCTTCTGGATTCACACGCTACTGATATGCGGCTGGGGAAACCGATGTGGAGTCTAGCGAATACTATCTTAGCCTAACCTAGGATCGTACTTGTTCTCTTGTGTGCTTGTTTAATTTTCAAAATATTGTGCTTTCCAAGTGTTTGCTAGTTAGTTAAACAAAACAAACAACACTCAAACATTTGGAAACAAACAGTCAAACTTTCAACAATTCGGGTTTTTAACCAAAACATCAAAAAATTGACTTTTTTACATCCTGAGACACATCTGTTAAACTGCAATCGCTCTGTCGCACCGCATTTGCTAGACTTTGCAATGCATCTGCTCTAATAAATCATATTTTCTGCTCCAAACACTACACTTTCCTATCTTAAAACACATTTTCCTTTTGTAAAGCCGCATCTAAAATATTGAACCGCATTTGACTTATGTAAAGCCACATTTGCAAAACTGAACCGCATTTTCCATTCCCAGAGCCACATTTGATCTCTGCAACGCATTTGTTGTCTATAATGACACATTTTATGGTCAACAAAGTAAACCATGTTTCAGACCAAAATCTAAGTCCAAACATCTTAACCTACTGTCAAACATCTTTTTCAAAAGTCTTTGTTAGAAACCAAAATTGAAATTGCTCAAAATGTCCATCATTTGCATTCATTAGCTTGCACTTTAACCATAGGTTTAAAATTTCCATATTTTAGTTGCATTCCTTAGGTGTCATAATTGTCATTTTTTTTTCCTTAGGTTTCATCTTGGAAAACTTTGGATTAGGCCAAATCTCCACACTTTGCAAAAACCAGTGTCTTAAAAATTAGTATATCTTGGGACATAGTCATTATTCCTCTTTTCAGTCATTGTCATTTTTGTGAGAACCTCCAACTCAATAGTCTAGTTAGGCAAGCCCACTCATCATTCTAACCTTGTCATTTAGTCCCTTCAGCAAGTCCTTTTGACAACCTAAATTGACACATACATCAAGCTTAGGATGGTTAGACAAACCTTTCTCCAAACATTGTCCAAACTTAGTCATCATTTTAAACTTAGACTTTGCATTGTCCACCTCTAGTCCTCATTTTGAACCTAGACTTTGCATTAATCACCTTAGTCCTTCGTCAGCATTACCATCTTAGTCCTCATTCGACACTTTGGCTTTTACAACCTTGTCATTTTGCATCAATCATTTCCTTAGTCACCACCTTGCATTGTCATCCTTCATTATCAAAAATACAAAAAAAAAAAAAAACACATAGGCTAGTATCATCCTTGCATTTCGTCATCATTTTCATTACCCTCATTTTAGCAATTCCCTTTTATGGTGGAAACTAGACTCCAAAGAAAGAAAATATAAATGGCAAACTTCGGACAAGATTCTAATTCCAATGTCACCAATCACACTTATGACCCAAATTGGACTTTTGACGACCCATTCAGCAACATGAATACTCAACCTCTCACGACCATACCATCTTCATCAAATAGCCCCTTTGAACCATTCTTATGTAAGGATGAATATGGACAAATACTTGAGGAAAACCTAGAGGTATCAACACAAGATCTAGAGGCGGCCTACTTTGTCGAAAACATGGTCTTATATGACAGAGACAAATATTTGGCCATACTTTTAAGTCAAGGCGCTAAATTACCTCATGGGTTCGACATTGATACCTTGAGATCGACATCTCCTGCCAATAATGTCAACAATACACATAACATGTCAAATAGTGGTCAACCTCCAAACACCACAAGCAATACCTTCTTTGATACTACCTCGCAAAATGTCACAACAACCATGAGTGCTACCTCCAACATTCTAAATAGCTCCAATACAATAAATGCTACATCCATTCGAGGATCACAATCCATCACAGTGCCCACAATATCCACAACACCGTCACAATTGACTGGAACCACCTTTGGGTCCTCGGTAGTGTGGGCAAGTTATTCCAATCCTCTCTTTACCACTACAATAAATTCCATGGGGGCATCATCAAGCCATACAAATCCTCCATTGACAACTACATCTAGTACCATGAGTACATATTCATCATATCCTCTCATTGGTATCTCACAAAATAATTTGGGTGGAGGTAAACGACATATCTTTATTCAACGACAACAACAAAATGTTAATATGTCAACACAACTTAATGCCATCACCTCCCAAGGACAAAATACGACCATTCCCCTGGTACAAACCCAAAAATTTGGACAAGGTAGTCAAAACACACAACCTATGGCATCATTCGCACATCAAAATATTCATGGTCGCCATATTACCCAAGTATCGACCCAAATGGCTGGGGGACACATCCCAACATACTCATCCCATATTCATACCAACCAACATGCCCCCAATCCAAAACTTCAATACCAACAACACAAAAATCAGAACACATCATACATGACAAAACAACATGTACCTCAACAACATGCCAACATCCACTCACAACAAATGGGGACCTATGGTGTACCAATAAATCTGATGTATGGGACCACAAATGACCCTATAATTGATGCCTTACAAGAAAAAATGATGGGTCTAGAGAAGACCATAGAAAACATACAAATTTTTGGCAAGAAATCAGAAATGTCATATGATCTATCTGTATATCCCTTCGACATGAACTTATACATGCCACCATTTCCTCCGGGATATGTGTCACCTAATTTTACCAAATACAGAGGAAAGACAAACCCTATCAAACATGTCTGATAATTTGCAACCAACTGTATGGACGTCACCTATGAACAAACATACTTGATGAGACTTTTTTCTAAAATTCTTGTAGGTCCTGCCCTTAAATGGTTCTCCACTCAAAAGGATATCCAAACATGGGATGAACTTAAACACAAATTCATAAAAAATTATGCATACAACATTGACATGGACACTTCTATTACTAGCTTATGAAATCTTACACAAGAGGATGCTGGTGAAACATTCATCCCATTCTTTCAAAAATGGAGAAGTCTAGCTAGTCGTTATCACATCGACATACCCGAAAAGGAAAAGGTGGACATGTTTGTTCAAACACTTGTAGGACCCTTAAAATATGCATTACAAGTACATTGTTGCACAACCTTCATGAACCTAATTGAAAAAGGTGTCCAGATAGAGAAATCCCTTATTGCAAAGGGAGAGCTAAAGTACGGTCCTAAAAATACAAATTCAAATCCTCCCACTGACAAAAATAAGTACTGGGTCAAAAATAAACATGTTACCAACAATGGTGTTATTGATGCCAAGGCTGTAAACACTATGGGTTCTGTACTGGCTCTAGAAGGGGTTCAACCGCAAAACAAGCCAATGACGATACTAACACCCCCCACCAATGCCATCCCAAACAACCAAAATGGTCAAAACAGTCAAAATCAAAATGCATAAGTCTAGAAGAAGTTGTGTTGAGCACATAAAACATTTACAGTTAGGTTTCCCAGTGTATGTTCACCCTGTTTTCTTTTCATAATTCCTCATCATTTCGGTGTATCACCTTAGATTTTAATCTTTATTTTATGCATCCCTTCTTCCTTTTTCCCCACAAGAATCAGTAGTTAGGTGACACCAAAGGAAGCTGGCCTTCTTCGGAGGTTCATTTTAACTATAGGTGACCTACAGCCCCTAAATGATCCCATGTTGCTCTAGGAAGCTCAGTTTCAATCTCTGTGCATAGGGTGCATTTCTAGGTGACAATAGAGCCTATAAATCTAGTTGATATGCAGAGTGGTTGTGTTATATCAATTATGTAGTGCATTCAAGCACAACCCATGTTTAATGGGCTATTCTAGAGAGTGATCAAGATTTTCTAAACCTTATGAATGTTACTTGACATATATTTGCATAATCTCAAATTCCTTCAGAGGCTTTTGAAATATCAATGTATCCTATATAGGGTTTAGAATGATTTCTTTTAATTAAAAAAATAAATAAATGATGTATTTCCCTGTAATTAGATATTGTGGAGATCTCCTAAATCTTCCCCAACACACTATCCTCTTTGGCACTATATTAATTACTCCAGCTACTAGGGTTTTGCATGTGACATCTTTAATATCTTCATGACCGTGGCTTTTAAATAGATTTGTCTTTGCTTTAATCCTTTTCATGGTAACCCTTGAGTTCCATAATCCACCTTCAATCTCTTCTACGAACGATGTCTTAAGCTAGACTGCATAGTATGCATATAAAGAAAGTCCTTCATACCTGCCATTGTTCCAAACCACCACTCACTGCCTTGCTTAAAATGTTGCCTCCATAAGCACAATAGAATGTTTTAAAATCATGGTTTCCAGTGATTGACCATTAAGGTCACCACTTTCATCATGAAGATACAATGAGATTTTTGTCTTCAAACTCAAGGCATTATGGAAAATAACATTGTGAATTGTTTGTTGTGTACGATTCAATTTTCTTGCACATTTATTGCTTTGCTAACTTCCTTAAAGATTGGGTATTGCACCCTCAGCTGCAATCTCAAACAGCTCACTCACTATCACTTGAAGATTCCTTTCATGAGCATCCTTCTATAAAATCAAACTATGCCCTATAGACTGCCTACTTACTATAGTGGACTCATTGTTTCATGGTATTGCAGTTCTTAAGGTCCTTCAACCTTATTGACACTACTTCACAGTCCACAAGGTATTATTCACTATTCTCCCATCTTTGATGAGTCTCAAAACACTACTCAAAAATGCAATCCACTACCTCCATTATACATTAATGGCTAAGAAGAAACATTGAACCTATGATTACCACAGTTACTTCATTTGGACAGTCATTCCCTGATTGCATTTGCCTTGTCTAACACTACCAAAAGTATTTGAAAAACCCTTAAGGTCAGCAAGGGGGTAAGGAAACTCATTGTTAAAATCTCCATTTTACTATGCAAGGTTTGAGCTTTATTATCTTGTCACTGCTCAACCTCTTTTTCACTATCACATCTCAAGTGACTGCCATTCTTCTTATCGTAGATTGCATTTACAAATGTCACTAAGCTACATAGTGTGCTTGTTATTGGCTACAATCTTTAGATTGCAAGATTTTGTTATTACCTATAATGTCTCAATCTTTCTGGTATTGCAACCTCTCTAATATGTTATAGTTATTGTTTATGTTTCTACGGAGGCCTAGGGTTTGTACCCTAATCATGCTCTTACCAATGCTTCTGTTGTTTTTTATTAGGGCTCTATCAATGTTGAGGGCCCTAAGGATAAGCTCGTCATAAGAAGTGACACATTGCATCTTTAACTAAAAGGATAAATCTGTATTGACATTAGCAATGATGATTCCAACTTGTTGCTCCTTAGGAATGGGTCACTTGCTCTTACTAGCTCGCTACCTCCATTGTTGTAGGAAGTTTGTGATCAAGTTCAATATTATGATTTTAGGAGTCTTAACAGTTGGAAATCATAGCAAAATCAGAATTTAATAAGTTTTGGAATTAGCATTTTAAAGTGTTTTTTGGGGTCATTAACTTCATACTATCTTCTCTTTTGCAGGGGTGGTTGCATGCCAAATTTTTTTGGTATAAAATATCATAATTATTAAATTATGTTACCTTTCTATGAATAACAATTATTGGAGTGTGAGTTTGATATTTTTTGAAAATCTAAATAGTCAAGCTTGGTAAAGAAAAATCATGTCATATAATATTAGTCCAGAAAAAAATAAAGAGACACTTGATAGATTGTGGGCTAGATTGAAAAGAAAGGGTGATGGGAAATGTTATTGTCCTTACAATAATTGCAAGGGCTTAAAGACGAGACAAATTTTAATCACAACAGCTAAGAAACATTGTAGGAAACATGGTCACATTTAAGGGGGGCATGATTATCATCCATTGGTAAGTTGTTCATTATATGTGTTTATATTGATTGAATTTGTAAATGTTTATATCATTTTAACATTATATATATATATAATCACTTGATCATGATCATGGTTTATTTGTGTCTATCATTAATAAAAAGGTGGGGAACCCTAGGGCATATGATATGGATTATCACGGCCCGAAGAATGTGGTTTTGCAAGTGGATGAACATGGAGTTGTGAATATCGAAGATGAAGTTAATGATCCTATGGAAGAAGATGATCATGCACTAGAAAACACAATTGAAGATGATGGTACAAATACATTGATCCATGACACATTTAGTGGTAGAGTTGATTATGATGATCAAGATAACTTTGATGATGTTCATGATTTACCTGTACTTGAGAAGGCATACGAATCCCTTTATGAAGGCTCTGAAACAACTCTTCTCTCTGCTCTATTTTTATTGTTGAACTTGAAGGTTATGAATGGTTTATCAAACATAGCAATCTCACGGATGTTAAGGTATGTCATATATGTCATCTTTTTTCATCTATTTTAATTGTTGTTAGTTCATCACTAGTAAATAAAGGATGAAATATGTACCATTAATATTCTTTATATGAACAAATTATTTTTTGTTGTAGATTGATTGGTGAATTTTTGTTACCACCATCAAATATTTTACCTCGCTCATACCAAGATTTATCTGCATTATGAAAGATATCAAATGGAGTATCAAGCAATAGATGCATGTCCAAAATGATCATATTATATATCATAAACAAGGAATTTGCAACAGAATGCTGAATGTCATATCAGTAGATATCAACAAATCAACTAACAAAAAAGGTGTCTCGCAAGGTTCTTCATTATATTCCCATTATTCCACGTATGCAACGATTATTTAGGTGCGAAAGCTTAGCAAAATTTATGGATTACCATGCACGGAATAGTGGAGATGACATTCTTCGAATGCTGCAGATGATTCTGCATTTAGGGACATGGAGAAAAACTGGCCACACTTTAAAGAAGAACCTCGTAATCTCAGGCTTTCATTGGGAGCATACGGTGTCAATCCATTTGGAGAGCTGAGATCTATTTACTCGGTGTGGCCTGTTTTTGTTATCAACAATAACATTCCTCCATGGATGTCAATAAAGAGGGAGCACATAATGTTGTCAATGATTGTTCCAGGTATTTGTTTACATCAATTTTCTTTAACGTAGTAGCATCTCATTTGTCTTATTTGTTGCATAATGACTTATATTTTTTTCATTCAATAGTCATGTACATTAATTTATATATATTGCAGTAAAATGGTTATAATAATTATGTAATGTTTATGTTCATTCAACTAGGTAAGTACCAAGTTAAAGATATGAATGTATATATCAAGCCTCTTATCACGAGTTACTAAAGTTATGGAATGGTGTCACTATGTATGACGTCTCTAGACCAATAGGACAAAGACAATTTCAATTCCATGCAATGCTTGTATGGACAATTCATGATGCCCCAGGGCTAACACATTTTTGTGGTATGTTATAACGTTCGACTGCACTTTAACAATATTTAATTTGATGAAGTAGATATCATGCATGTTTTTAAAATAATCTATTCATTATATATAATTAAAAAAATTGACATATTTAATCCAATTATATATCATCTTGGTCTTCAAACAAAGGGAAAATTTGCATGTCTAATTTGTGGTCCAAAGATGAAATCTCATCGTTCAACAAGTTTATGAAAGCAGGTGTTTGATGAGTATAGGCACTTCCTCCATAGAAATCATAAGTATCGAACTACTGAAAAAAATATTTTCAATGGGAAAGATGAGACTACATCAAAACCACGAAGAATGTCACCTCGCCTATAGAAGTTGGAATATAATAGAATTAATCATCAAGGTTATACATCGGATCAAATTGTTTATCTATCATATATGATATGTTTTGAATTTATAGTTTTATATTGTGTTGTGTTTACTCATGTTGTAATTGACAATGATTGTCGTTGTTAATTTGTTTAACTTATATGCTTCATGAAGGTCATCAAGGCATTAATGGCTAGCTTCCACAGGGACTGAAAAGTTATCCCAGACAATTTAGTAGGTTACCCTACTATGAGCAGCTACAAATTGTGCATTTGTTTGATACTTGATGCATATCAGAAAGAATATAACAAAAACGTTATGGAAAATATTGGATAGAAGGCATGACAAAGAAAAAATTGTCAAAATTTGTAGTGACATTCAGGAAGCCAATCATGCAATGAAAAATGTCATTCAATTAAATAGTGATGGAGACCAAATTAATATAAGTGCCCTTCCTTGGTTATTAACAGAGTAGTAAAGCAATGCTATAAAAGAAGTCATACAAAAAATTCAATTTCCCACAGGATTTGTTGTGAACATAAACAATATAATAACAAAGAAAGGTGAATTTGGGCCAATGATGAAAACCCATGATTGAAATACCTTCATTAATGTAATTATTCTGGTATATTATATTCACTTGTATAATGCATGTACTTTTCAGTGTATTGTGTTTACTACTTTTGGAAAAATAATGAAAAGATCATTTTATAATTGTTGCAGTACGTTCTACCTTTATCTCTCTCAAAAAACTTTGACAACAATGTCAAGCAAGTTATATATGATCTTAAAAAATACATGAGGTAAGTAGCAAGATTTTTTCAATTCACTGTATACATCTTATAATTTCCATTTGTTTTACTTGTTATGTAATATACTATATATTTTTGTTAAATCTCATTAATATATTTGTGCCTTCAATCACTTGTAGATGACTATCATCTAAAGAAATCCATAAAGAAGATATAAATTATTGGAAGAGAAAAATTCCTCGTCTAATGTGTGAAATGCAAAAGTGTCTACCTTCAAAAATTTTCAATGCACAAGAACACTAACTCATACACCAAGTTGAGGAGATTGAATTGTGTGGACCTGTACACACAAGGTCAATGTGGATGGTTGAGAGGCACTTGAAATTTTTGAAGGCTTTGGTTAGACAAAGAGCACATCCTGAGGGTTCTATAGTGGAGGGATATATGGTATACTAGACCATTGTGTACATTAGTGAATATCTTCCTAAGTTTGTAGAAAAGATCCATGTAGATCACAATTGGGATCCCAACTCCATTAACAAATTCGAAGGGGAGTACCTGTTGGGGAAAGGTAGATTGAGGAAAGTGAGAGGTAATTATAAGATGGTCATGGAGATTAATTGGAATACATTTTACATATGGTTTTTATGTATATTGTACTTATTTAATTTTTAATCTTCAATATACATCAATTATAAATTAAGGTCGTATACTATGGTATTTAACTAATTATACGTCGTTTGTGAATTTCAAATTTTTTTGATACAGGTTCGAGAGTGGGATGCACTACATTTGTACATCGCCAACAATCTTGATTGGATGATGGTATGGATTGAACAATGTCAACAATTTGTTGTGCATTAACATGGGAAGGTGTGGCTTCATTGGTTAAAGAAGCTCATAATGGAGACTCCAATGTTACACAAAGGGAAATTGATTTAGCATATGGTTTAAGAGATAAACAGTGCGATAAATATATTAATCACCCATATTATTTAATTATTTTCAAGTATATTGATGTATATATATCTTGAGATTTTTTTTCTTTGCATACATTCGGCCAAGAATAAATATGTTTATCAACTGACGATATTGCAATAATTTTTACATGTTTGACATATTGTAGATGAAACACCACAAGGCTATGTGGTGCAATGGTCATAAATTTTGAATCAAAATGTTGGATGACATGAAGAAAACTTGTGATTTTGGTATAACTATAGTCTTTTAGGTGACTAATGTTTCATCTAGAAGCGACATACATCCGAAGTCTCAAAAAATCCTATACTGGGATTTTGGATGATATACTTGAGTGTGACTTTAAGTCCTTCAGATTAATTTTGTTTGTCATCCTATGGTACAGGCTGATGATTGAATGAAAATGATCCTGAGAGAACTATTATTGAACATGATAATGGATTTACCATGGTTAATACAAGGTTGATCGAGCGAGCTGGAAATGAGCCCTATGTTCTTCCAAGCCAATGTGAGAAGGTATTTTACTCAGAGGTTCCAGGTAAACCGGGTTGATCATTTTTGTTAGACATGATCCAAGAGGAAGGCGGTAAAGTATAATGTGGTGGAAGAAGAAGATACTGAAGAACTAGAAGATGATGTAAATGATGATCAGGATCAATGTTAGTTGATGATGTCCCCGACGAAGATGTCGAAGAGGAGGAACTAGATCATGATGATGTAGGAGTTAATGTTCATGAAGATGATATCCGCGTGGATGATGACATTACCAAAATTGATATTGATGATAATGATGATGATATAAGCAATCCTTACAATGTCGAATCTGGATTGGATGACAGACAAAGAGTTGGATGAAGAAGAAGATCAATGACATTGAAATGTATAAGTTATGCAATTATATTATCTATTTGATATTAATTTCTTGATAGAATTATATTTGACTTATGTGGTTACATAATTAATTCATGATGTTTTTAATTTTTATGCCATTACATAATTAATTTAATGATGTACTTTTTAATGTTTGAAAGGTCAAAAAATTAAAACATTTCAATAGTGATGTTAACAACCTTGAAATTAGTGTGTTTTATGTTTCATGTGATCATAAAAGATTAAAAAGTTAGTTGTAGAGGTGGTTGTTCAGTGGTTGACGTGTATGTTCGTTCTTTTTACAATGTAACTAGGTTTGTCTTCTAATCTACCTATGGAATTGCCAATTCTAATCAAAGGAGGCTCGAAGGACCTGGACCAACTAATAAGGACTTTAAAAGCCTCCTACACTTCGGGCTCTGCAAGACCCAAGAGGGTGATCCCTTAATGTGTTTACAACCTCTACACCATTATTATAAACAACATTAATAATAGCAGATGATCTCACTTAATAGTTCAACATGATAAGATAATATCAACTAGAATTGGTTGTTCATAGAAAATATCAACTATCTGGAGTGTGAGATAACTAAACACAATCCATTGTATAAGATAGTCAATGATTTGCAATTTGTAGCAAGCTCTAGGCAAAGGCAAAAAAATACTGAACTACACTAATAATTACAACTTAGATTAGTGCCATATATCCATTGCAAGAGTCAAATTCATAAGAATCTAGAGGTTTATAATGGATTTAATACATCGCATATAAGATCTCTGACAATATTGCATTACAATTTCATCAGTATGCATTCTAACCCAGGACTACTTATCAAATCCTTATACAACACATATCCGCCTATAATCCCATTCAAGCATTTTCATTAATTCCTTGAATTAAAGCTAAAATAGAATCATACACACCACAACAATGATATGGATAAAAAAACCCTTAGTTATTTCATTCAAAGTTTAGATATGCATGTACAATGGAGAGACATGAGCTCGAATTTTCATTTCAACTCAAATGCTAGTATTGTTATATAACATTAAATCTCTATCAACTCAAAACCTAAATTGTATTTCTCTAAAACCATCGGATATGCAGAACATATCTACTTATAATCCCATTCAAGCATTTTAATTAATTCCTTGAATTAAAGCTAAAATAGAATAATACACACTACAATAGTGAGCTGAATGAAACAACCCTTAGTTATTTTATTCAAAGTTCAGATATGCACATATAATGCAGAGAGACGAGCTTGAAATTATCATTTTGATTCAAATGCTAATATTGTTATGCAACATTAAATCCTCATGAAATTAAAACCTATCACAGAGTGACTCAGAACCTAAATTGCATTTCTCTCTAAAACCATTGATCTTTATAATCAGCTCTGCAACTTCACCTAGACTCAATAAAAATTATGTAACTTGTTAACCCATACTTTTGGCCTTAAAATCCTTCTTACAGAAAAATAAAGGAGCAAACAAGCTTCAGGCCAGAAAGTACACACGTCACCAGCCGATTAGAGCACTTGATGATATTCCAAAAATTGTTACAACTGCAATCATCCTGGAGCATATTCATGTTCATCATGTCGACTAAGGAAAGTTGATGCGATTCAAAAACCACAAGAAACCCATACTGAGAAAGTCAGCAATACAAAACTAGGACCGTTGTAAACGCAACATCAGATTTTCCACCTGTCCATAGTCCACTCTCTTTTACTCATCATTATTCAAATACTTAGCTACCCACTTCTGGTATTCTTCATCAGTAGGCTAGTTAAAATTAATCACCTCATTTACCTTTGTACTATAAGGCATATACTTTACTGCTACCTGATTCGCATCTCTTTCAAAAGACTCCAAAAATGAGTTGGTACCAATAATCTTATCCATACAACTCACCAACAAATCATAATTTGAGTCATCACAAATTAATTTAATTTGATTATTGATGACCTTATTTGTTTGATCCTGCCATTGTTGGAGTGTTTTGATTTTCCCCTACTCATCAATTATATTAGGTAACAATGTGTTACCCCAATCATTGAAATTCTTTACCAACTCTTTAATCTTCCTACTCAAATCATCTTGTAGGGTTTGAAAACCTTGTAATGATTTTACTAACACATGAGTAGGTTTCAATGATCGAGGCCTATTATTTATATCAAACCTTGAGGCTTTATTCATGATATCCAGATCATTGACCCTAGGGATCCAATTTTTAATTATTTGTACCACTACCTCCTGATCCCTATCAATATTCTTTATTGCTTCCAACAACAAAGAATATAAAGAATGTCCAGATTGAAATTTACTATCTACCCCTTCATTTAAGTGCCCCAAAATAGTAGTAACAATCTCCTTTTCCTTTGAAAGAAATCCCTCCTTTGTTATCCTTAATGATATTTGTAATTCATCAATTTTCTGTATGAGTTGCCTCTTCATTGAATCAACAGAGCACTTAGTTTCTTCATCAATTTTTTCTAGAGGAGGGGTGAGAGCAGGATTCTGAATGGGAGACCCTAGTGTGGAAACATTTGGAGAAGCATGAGGCATTGACCCTACTGTGGGAGGTAATGTACTAGTTCCTGGAGAATTTGATGTTTCCCCAATCTATCTATATCTGAACCTTTCCACTTCAATTTGCAATTCAACATTCATCTGTTGCATTTTACTATATTCTTCAATCAAAATGTTATACTTCTCCATTAGGCTCTTCCTTCTAGCCTCCTCCCTTTCAACAATCCTTTGGGCCAATTTGGCCACATTTATAGTTAAATTAGTGGCCTTGGTGGTTGAAGTCTTTGAAGCTCTCTTTATTATTAATCCTCCTCTGAAATTTGGATTAATATCAGCAATATCTGGTTTTCTCCCTTGTGGAGCCAATGCCCAAATTGCCAAAGTCTCATATTCTTCACTGAAGGCAGAGTTTTGTAATGCTGCCTTAACCTCTTCCTCAAAATCTTGAAAATGATTATTGGACTTCATAATAGCATTAAAAGCTACTTCATCTGCAATATCCCACTCAAGAAAAATTAATACACCAGCCTGAATCACCAGTTGTCTTCCTTCTTCAAGAATGATGTTCTTGAACTCTTCCATCAATTCAGCTTTTACTTTTCATCATTCTCCTGGTATGACCTGTTAGGCCTTAGTTCCCTTCTCTCTCTACATTTATCTTTATACTCTTCAAATTTTATTCTCCATGCCAATTGTAAGAATACAAGAGTTTTCACAAATGTATTGTCATCTACAAACTCCCTACATGCTTCCATTCTTGCATCTTGCACACTTCTTTTACCTTTCATATTTAAATTGGACAAAACCAATTCAGCTGACCTAGGAGGGGAAAGCATACCAACCTGCATGTCCTTATCAGTAACAATAATTTCATCTATCAAATCCTCATATGGGTGATCAGTTCTCTACCTCTTAGGGCTTGGCTTAGATGGTGGTGATGGGGGACTATCTTTTGGTGATGACTTTAAATCAATGATCTTAACTGCCCTAGGTAATTTGAATTTTGGACCTGGTCATGGAGGCACCTTCATTATTTTCTTCCCCTTCCTATCTACTTCCTCCTCATCACTGCTACTATCCTTTTTCCTTCTATATATGGGTCACTTTTCTGTAGGCTGGTATACTAGCCTTGTTTTAATTGGCCCAACACTTTGTTCTTGCATACCTAGACTTAGCCTTAAATTTATCTTTTTAGTTCTCAAGGTGTCCATAATCTCCTTGAAGTTCTTCATTAGAAAATCAATTTTCTTATGGTATGGACTGAACTCCAATAGTGGATCATACTTCAGATCCATTTCATGCACAACATCCAGTAGCTTACTATAAGCTATCTATTTCTCCTTGATCAACTCCTACTTATTTAGATCAAATTCATTTCTAATCAAGTCTTCGGGGAAGTTGAACTCATGTGCACATTTTTTAGCTTTTATTCTTTGTCTGAAAAGAGCAAAGAAACCCTCAGGATCATGTTGTCACCTTGGACCACATCTCAAATGGTAATCAACAAAGAATTTATCAAAATGTGTCCAGCCTCCCTTTGAAAATACAAAGTCAGACACCACTATATAATCAGGGAAGAATGTTCCCTTTCCCCTTCCAGTAAGGTTGTCTTCATGAATACAACCCATTTGCCACATAACTTCTGCAAATCCTATTCTTGGTGGCACATTGTATGGTAGTATGTGAGGGGCTCCCTGAAATCCATCTATCCTCAAGATAGTGTTGACTGGGTATGGGATAATGTCACCCCAGTTATGTAAAACCCTCAATTCTGGCTTCCTCCCCTTTGGCCTGAGGAAATCATGTACTTCCTCAGGGATCCTAGGTACATTCATCATAAATCTAGCCCTTAATCTAGAAGCAAAACAATTATCAAATTGCACATAACTGGTTCTTTCTTTATTACAGGATAAATCTGCAACCTATATCTGTATTGGCAATCTTTCTCTATCAACTGATTGCCTTAATTTCATCTTCTCAGAAAAGAAATCAGCATTCCTAAATAGAAACATATGCATCAGCATAGAATACCAAAATAATTGAGTACCAGTATCATTTTTCTGTAGCTTCGACAACCCTTCATTTATCCTTTCAGCCAAGAAAGAAGCAAAGTCATATGTCACAAAGAAGTTAGGGTGTTGTATTTGCACCCCCATGAACATGTACACAATAGGCATTACCGCACTAGGACTGAAACCCAAAATCTGAAATAATGAATAGAAAGTGGCCAGGAAAGGGTTTGCAAAACAATTCAATATGAAAGGTTCTTGATCACTAGGGCTGATATGAAATTGTGATCCTCCTTCCCTAACCAAATGAGGTGGAAGTAGCTTAGCCCTAAAAAGAGATTTCAGCTTTGCATACTCCTGCTTCATTTCCTCAAGATCGATAGGAACCAAGTCTTCACTCGGCTCACTCAAATCAAAAATCTGTTGGATATCATCTCAGTTAATTTCTAATAGCACCCCTCCATCATTATCCCTAATTACACGTGTGATGGGGTCATATCTTGTAGCCACTTCCCTAAGTAAGTCCACATCCGAGAATACATTTGGTACAACCAACTTCCCCATGTCATACATCCATCCATTTGAAAAAGGGTGAGGAAAATTCCTCCGTCCATACCACAATCTGAACATTTCTAAGCCGGTGAGAGGAACCCTGACATCGGCAATGTTGGAATAATTACACACTAACCCCTCCCCTAGGATTTTCCCTCACATCAACAGTACACCTTTCCTTCTATCATTTGTTGATAACGGAAATTGATCCAGGAAATCATCGTACAAGTTTCTTTTCAAATATTCAATGTGGCTAGAGTGCTGCTTGGTTGGTGCCATCTTGGACAAACTAGGGCTTCATTACAATGTTACACTTTAATTGGCTAGGACTAAGCAGAGATAGGAAACTATAGAGTAAAAAATTGCAATTCCTCACAATTTATGATTAAACTATAGCCTTAACAAGAGATTTCAATAATCTTAATGACAAGCATAGCAAACCCCTTTCCCAAATTTAGGTGCAGAATGAGTGGGAGGCACAGAAAATAAACTTACAACTCTTTTCGCATAAACTCCAAATTCTGGTTGCAGGGGCTCGCAATTTCACCTTCGGCTCTGAAACTGTTTTCACGAAATAATTGGATGCTTTATGATACAAATGAGGTAGGAAAATTGATTTTATGTCGATCAAATCTTTCCAGTAAATGTTTCATCCACCATTAAAGCTCATTCGCGGGCTACACGAATGGCTCCAACCACATTTGATACAGATTTAAATTTGAACCGTTGATCCTCCAATTTGATCAAATCATCGACGACCACCTTCAAAACAGGCTGACATAATTGCCAACATGGCAATAAGGGGCCCACCATGCCATATGCCGCAAATGAAAACCACATGGTGGTTGCCCGCGATACCGCAATCCCTCAATTTAACATCGTAGGATAGCGGGCAACCATTGATCCTTCTCATCAGAGATCCTGCTCCTTCAAAAATGGTCATCATCCTTTTTGTTAACTATTGAGTAGCTTTTCCCTCAAAATTATAACATCTACATTGAAATAAAGCATGTGCATCTCACAAGCACTTTAGTAATCTGCCCCTTAACACATTTAGAAATGACTAATACTTTCTTCACTCTTTAGACCTCATCGGATGAGACATGTGGCAAGCGCCCGTGATATAGTGATCCCATAATTCCTGATCGCGGGATGGCAGACACCGTTGATCTGCAAGAAATAGATCAATGACAGTGCTAATTCAACCCTCTACAAAATAAAACATTTATTAAAATGGCAACGAGACATCACCAGGAAGACAACACACAACAACATAAGTTGTTTTAAAATGACAAAGCACAGGGTCAGCCTAGACTTAGGGAAAATAAAAACTTATGGAAGCCACAAAATTTAAAACTGAAGGGGCCAATGTCTAGACGAAACGATGGGGCACGGGATGTTTTAAAACCCCTCTAAAAAGGATATTTGATGTAGATTTAAATTTGAGTCGTCGATTCTTCAGCTTGATCAAATCATCAACGACCACCTTCAAAACAAGCTGACACAATTTCCAACATGGCGATAAGGAGCCCACCTTACCATACACTATGAAGGAAATCCACATGGTGGTTGCACGCGATATCGTAATCCTGAAACTTTTGATCACGCGATGGTGGGCAACTGTTGATCCTGAGCATCAATGATCTCGTTCCTTTAACATAGTTGTCAGCCATGTCGTTAACCTTCGAGCAGCTTTTCCAGTGAGATTATAACATATCCATCGATTTAGAATATGTGCATCTCAAGAACACTTTAGTAATCCACCCCTTAATACATTTAAAGCCGACTAGTGTTTCCTTTACTCTTTAGGCTTCATCGGATGAGACACATGGCGCCCACCCGTGATTTTGCAATCAACCCAAGCACCATCGCGGGATGGCGGGGAACGACTCAGATCAAATGGTAGTTGGTTAGCGATAGCACAAATTTGATCCCCCAGATAGAACACGTGGTGCCTACCCGTGATTTTGCAATCCTTCAATTCCTGATCACGGGATGGCAGGCACCGTTGATATCTGTAGGAAATAGATCAACGACAGCACTAAATCAACCCTTGCAAAATAAAACATTCATTAAAAGGAGAATTGGGCATTACTAGGTGGACGACAAATAAAAAAATTATATTTATAGAAGAAAAATAAAATAAATTTACAATTTGTTTTATAATTTCACTTTTAACTTTAAATGTATGTTCACTCATTAAGTTGTATTTTTTTTATAATCACATTTTTATTTTAGATGTTTGTTTATAAAATATAAAGATGCATTAAAAATATATTAGAAATATTTTTCTTTATATTATATAGCATTAATAACATTAAATTAACATAGAATAATTTCACAATATCACTTAACCAATTAAGAAAAATTTAATCATTACTATGCAACATTATTCTCAAATCAAACTAACAAATAAACATTGAATTTTTTTTTATTTTTTTTATATTATAACATTCATAACTTAAACCTTTTATACACAATATCAAATTAATTATAAAAAACACATAAAATTATTTATAAGCAACTTAAATTTCTTAACAATTTAATATAATATAATTTAATATAATTAAGAAAAAATTAATAAGAATTATAGATAAATTTATGAAATATTCATTTACTTATCAAGAAAAAATCAATGATAAACTTACTTATTATAGATAAATTTACTTACCAATCTATTTTAACCATAAAAAAAAAATTAATCATTAGTGATTGCAACATTATTGGCTCATTTTTTAAACTAACAAATAAGGTTAAGGTTCAATTAGTATTCAATTTGGGTTAGGGATCAATTAGGGTTATAATTCAATAAGGGTTTAATTAAGGTAAAAGTTAAGGTTAGTCTTAAATTAGGGCTCAGATTAGAGTTAGGGTTCAATTAAGGTAAGGGTTAGGGTTCAATTAGAGTTCTCTAGGGTTTTGATACAATTAGGGTTCAGTTTCAACAATACCTAGGGTTACAATTACAGTTCAATTAGTGTTAGAGTTAGGGTTATAATACGAGTTCAATCAGGTTAGGGTCAAGGTTTAATTAGTATTAGAGTTAGGGTTGCAATAATAAAATTTTCCATAATGATATGGAAAGGCATTCAATTGGATTCATAAACAAATGCACAAATAAGAATTGGTAATTAAGAATTCTCTAGAACTAAAGTTATAACAATAAATAAAATCCTTAGCTTAATCATTTGTTCTTTGTTAGGGTTGGGATAAGAATTTAGCGCGGCCAACCGAGACTTAGGAAATAAAACCCTGCGGAGGAAATAATGTATTAAAATCAAAGTTGGGTTTTAATTTTAATCCAGTGACGTAAGCCTAAGCCATTAACCCCAGTGGTCATGTCGTCGACGGCTTAGCCAAGGCCTTTCATTAAATACTAACCATGCAATGTGTAGGTTTTTCAGATTCGAAGATATGGGAGAAGATCTCGATCGTACCCCACCAACTCGCAGACCTAAGGTGTTGCCCTGTTATTTGGTGCAAGGTCAGTAAAAGGCAGATGTGTGTCCTGTATGGATTAATGTTATTGGTCGTTAGGAAGGTGAACGATGCTTCGTTGGATGTCAAACCGAGTTAGCTTGAGATAAACCGTTTGATCTACCAACTATTCAGGAGATCGGTGGGTTGTATTCGAAGTTGGAAAATGGCACATGGTGGTCATTTTATTGTACAACTAGTGAATCATTAATGAATTATTCCTTGCTTGTGTAGTCATGTCGATCTCAATCTATGTGAAGATTTTGTTGGCAATCATGAAGGGTGATCTTTGGATTCTCATGCAGCTCTAGTTAAACAGTGATAGTACATATGCCACCAAATTGCCATGTTTGCACATGAATTTTTACTAAGCATTGATGAAGGTTGCCATTACCTCGCACAATAAATACAAGAGGAATTAACTGCTAATAGTGTCATTCTTGTAGTAGTTAGAGCACTTTGTGGGCTAAGTCTAATCAAGTTTGAGTGCTTGTCTGAGAAGAGAAAATGAGTAAGTCAGTAAGGAGGTTTGTTCATTTGAGCTCACAAAAGCTCGGTCTTGCTATTCAGGAAGGTGCTTTGGTTGACAAGCCCAAGCTTGTGCCCACTAGATGTAGTAGAATGTTGCAATTCTAGGACATTGCTGCTCAACTGGTAGATGAAAAAGGCAAGTAGTCAGCAGTGTGCTCTATTACTAGTGTTGGTAGGAAAATAAGGTATGGGCATGGCTCCTTATCTAGATGCCAACACTCACCCATTGACCTTACGAGCAACACTTCTAATGATGTAACCGAGACCGACTCCAACTATTGTCCGTATTTACATCGCTTCAATCATGGTTTTCCCTTTGATGAGGAAGTGATATCTATGGTGCCATTGGCTATTAAAACCCCAAGCAGATGAACTAGAACCATATTGGGCAAGGACAAGAAAGAAGAGGAGGCTGAGGGTCTACCGTATTGGGCAAAAACTAGAAGCAGGTGTGTATATCAGGGTCTGAGTGTTGGTAAGGGTAGGGTGGCAGGTAAATAAGAAGTTGTTGTGGTGCCTTCATGGAAATTTGGTTGCCTGGTTTTTTTGCGGGGATAGCGGCAAGGGGATTTTGATGACAATTTATGTTCCCTTTTCTTTTAGTTTTCCCAGTTCGTGCGCCACTATGTTTTACAGATTCAACGTGTGGGAAGTTTTGAAATGAAACTCAAATGCAATGGAGATATTGTTCAATTGAATTTTTTTGGTGAAATTACATTTGAGCCCGAAGCTTGTTGCTCCCTTGTCATATAAAAGGGAATTCAAGGCTCATTTATAGGGAGAGAACTGATGAAAGCTCTAACTAGGTTTTGAGTTGAATATATGGGTAGAAAGATATATGTCCTCTAATGAGGAAGTGATATCTATGGTGCCATTGGCTGTTAAAACCCCAAGCGGACGAAATAGAATAGATAGCCTATTTTGAGTTTTGGATGAATATATGCAAATTATCTTAAATTGTATGCAGATATGACTTATAAGCATGAATAAACATAATTCTAATATATTTTCTCTCCTTATGTGGATTTGAGTGAATTTTGAATGAAATGTTAATGATGTTGTCATTCTTCTTTTGAGAATTTATTCAATTGTGTGTCTATGTTTTGGGTAGAATTCAATTTTAAAATTTTGAGGTTTCATATTTATATGTTTGAGATTGATCTAATATTCCAGAAAATGAATGTTAAAATATCATGAAAAAACTGGGCATAAAATGAATGTAGAAGTAAAATTATATTTGCATATATACATAAAATAAGATCTAATAAACAAAAAATACATGCAATTAAAAATAAAGGAAAAATAATTCAACCCAAATTTAGATAAGAGAGATAATTAGATTATATGATAACTTTAAGGCTAGGGTTAGGGTTTGATTAGGATTAGTGTTCGCTTAGGGTTATGATTAGAGTTATGAATCTACAATTAGGGTTCAATTAGGGTTATGATTAGAGTTATGAATCTACAATTAGGGTTCAATTAATGTTCACTTAGGGTTTCTTTCTTGGGAGAAGTTTATTGAATGGTAGGTGTATTTTATAAAATTAATATGTCAAGAATTAATTTTAGATAATACTACATGTGATTTTTCATATGGTATTAAATTGTAGATTAAAATTGATAATAGATTTCCTTCCTTCTTTGCATTGTAAGCTACCATAATATATGGCCTTAAAATCCTATTCATATTTTGAGCTTTTCTAAACTATACAACATGACATCCAACAAAAAATTGTTATGCATTTTTCCAAGCACAAATCCTTAAATTTTTAATGTGTTACTTATTATTATATATGCAATAAATATATACACTAATATATATATTATGGATTTGAGGGAAAATATTAAAATATTTATATATATAGAAAAATTTAAATGCAAGGGATTCAAGTACATACCTTTGCTTTTGTTAATTTTGATGAAGATACAAATCTTGATGAAGTGCCAAAGGGAGAGAGATATGTAGAGGAGGGAGAGATAGAAGATAGGGAAGAGGGAGATATATGTAGAGAGGGGGAGAGAGGGAGAGTGAGAGGGGGATGCTAATTTTTTAGTTTAAATTCTATAAAATATTCAATAAATAATAATATAAATATTATAAGAATTATATAATTTGTATTTTAAATTACACACTATATTTTATTTTTTGAAAAATATGTAATTTTTAACCATTTTCCTATATATTTAGTATTAATATTTTTACATCTTTTAACAATTCAATATATAATATAAATAAAATATAGTTAATAATTTAATTAACTAGCATACCTATATTAATTAATAATATATGTAAAACACGCCGAGAGTTATCTTTATCAAGATGCCTATTGACTTGAAAAAATGCTTACATTTTCATGAATATGAATTTGGAAAGCAATCAATTTGATTTCATTATTGTTTGTGTCATTGTTTATATCAATTCCCATATATAAGGGTACACATTGAAATTTGAAATCATACCAACTTGTCTATAACAACAATCAACCAAGAACAATAAATTTAAAAGCAGAAATGTTCATCAATCATTAGATTTAGTATTGACAACATCAAAGAAGTATATCATGACAAAATGGCATTAACTACTTAGATATATTGACTATTTTTTTTTCAAATGTTTGAATACATTGTTAACATATATACATTCAAGCATTTGAATGTTATGAAACCTATAGCTTTGCAATTGAGTCTAATAAAGCTTTGCTCTCAGATGAATAATCAAACTTTGTTGTTTTTATGACTGTGCATTTAATCCTTTGTTCAATATATAAGTCTCTTTTTCACTTGAAGTTTAAATATGTATCTGTTGAAAAGGACCTTTTGTATAATGTGTGAAAACTTAACATCATCTTGTTTTCCATGCTTCAAAATGTTCAATTCTTTTGTTGTTACACCCATAATTTCTTCTGCCACTTCTTCAAAAGTTGTAATCCAAGTGAATGAAGTATGGTCTTGCACTTTGCATTGAAGTATATATTTATAATCACATCCAGGGAAAGTTTTATCACATCTTCCACAACACCACTGACCATTTTCATTAGTGTTTACCTTCTTTTTGCAGTGCCTATCTCCAATTTTCAAGGGGCATGTTGTATAACAAAAATTTTCTACCTTAATTAAAGATAAGGTAGCTTTTGGGTAAGTGCACCAAGATGGTTCCCAAAAAGGGGGCTTAAGTGGCCACTTTTTTCTTGAAATCAAGAAATGCTGACCTTGGACGTGAAATTGAGGATAGTTACACTCAAAATTTTGAGATGGAACAAAAAAGGATCGAAGTGCTCTGAGTCTACTTTCTAAACTACTAATTTATTTTTAAAATGGTTGATATTAAGGGGTTCAATAGAGGGATGCACAAAAAATACTGCTTTTTGATAAAAAATAGACATACAAACAAAATAAATTATGGATGAAAGCCCTAACATTGTCAAAAAGTGAAAAAAATTATATCGTTGGAAAGCTAAGAGAGAACTTAACATTACCCATGTGTTCGATTTTGTCGATATTGAACCAAATGCAATCTTGATGGTGAGTACGAACCCAATTATGTGAAAAAATTTAGAATTTGTATAAAACATGTCTCTGGTCGTTGAGAATGCCCTCCAAACCTTTGGGTTGGTATTCCAAGGAAAATACCAAAGCTAAGGCTCGGGAATTCCCAAAGAAAAATATAATGCGAGCGCGCTATAACGCGAGCATGCTATAATGCCCCCTTGTTATTTATTAGTTTTCACTTTTTCCTTCTCCATGGAACATTTCTAGGAACAAATAACGCGCTCGCGTTATTTATTCCTTTAGTTAAATGCTAGTTTTTTGAATGTTTGTTCATATGTTTGTATGCATATGTATGTTGGTGTGTCATGTATGTATGTATGTATGCATGCATGTATGTATGCCTATATGTATGTATTTATCCTTATGGGTGGGAGTGGGAGAGAGGGTGGAAGGGTGGAAGAGTGGGAGAGGGTGGTAGAGAATGGGAGAGGGGGGTAGAGATTGGGAGAGAGTGTGGGAGAGAGTGGGAGAGAGTGTGGGAGAGTGGGAGAGAGTGTGGGAGA